>MU225808.1:3808006-3824446 GCA_018584345.1 Thuja plicata | reverse complement strand
AGGTTCAACTGCACATGTTGAAAATACATAGAATATACATGCAGTCACTATTAAAAACAACGTATTTAATATGAAAAAGACTTAGAGGTGAGTTTTAAAAAGTGTTTTGCATATTGATGACATGCAACGAAGAATAAAAACCACACCTTTTATACTTAAGTCTTTTAATTTCGAATTAATTTAATATATAACTATAGTGTTTTAATAAAGTAACATGAAATTAGAGTATTTTAAAGCTAATTTCATAAAAACGTTAAAAACTATAGTCAAGTCAACTCGGAATGAGTTGAAATTTGAAAATGGACTACAAAATCCATTTAATATATCAAATATAATTTGAACTCGTGCAATTGACTTCGAAAACCCCACCTTTTAAGGATTTTCAAAGAATATGCAGTCAGCTTGAAAAACCCCACCTTTTACATCATAACTTGAGTTATACTACTCCGTTTGATGTTTAAGTTAGCTCGAAACGAGCAGAATTTCAAAGGCTATCGACTCGAGGGAAAATCAAGATTTAAAAACCCAATACAAGACCAAGAAAAACCAAACAAAGGATCAGTTTGAAGAATTTAACCCACAAAATTTTCCGTAGGGTTGCCCCAATTTTGTGAATACAAAATTGAGGACAACAGGCCAGAAGGGGGACCAAGTTGCCGCTTGGTAACACGCACAGGGGTAACCATCATGAGGAAAGAGGTGATGAGCTTACCAGTGTGCTGTCTCGTGGGGAGCTGATGTTGTAGAGAGTGGTCCCGAAGTCTTAAGGCCTCCTGGAGATAAAGCGCAAGGCACCTCTGATCAATGTACCTAAAGGAGGAGAGTGATCGAGTCTCCCTGAACAAGTAGTAGAATCTCCCTCTGATCTCGTAGTAGATAGGGCAGTGGAAAATGAAATGCGTCTCCGTCTCATTTATCTATTAATCATACAAAAATGAGGTTGTCAAAACTTAATTTCATTTATTCATGAACAGTGAAAAAGGAGATAAAAAGGACCCTTCGACTTAGTTACTGATGCGCTCCCTGCCAGCTCGGAGGTGGATGCGGAGGCAGACAGAGCCAAATGCTGGTTCGGATGCCCTGTGGATGCCTCCAAGAAGCACATCCTGGGTGCCTGGATGCGCTGTGGATGCCCTCGAGGCATTCGGGCGCTTCCATGAGCATCCTGAGGCCTAACCCCCCAAAAATGGATTTTTTGCCCTAAAACGATTTAAAGCACTTATAAACATGTGCTAAATAACATATTTTATCCTTTTTTTTGCTCCTAAACCCTAAAATGGCCCTAAAAGAGGCCATGCAATCATTTTTCATCTCATTTTGTTTGCAGCTAGGCTCTCTTCTCATTTGGTCTCCATTTTGACATTTTGAAGGCAAGGTGATTAGTTTCGAAGAGGATCGTTCGTGGGGTGAGAGGTAGCTTCCATAAAGGAGTTTTAAGTATCTAAGGTAAGCATTTGATCCCATTCTTGAGTCCTTTATTGATTTTTTTTTAGAGTTTGATGATTTTTTTAAAGTTTGGGAAGAAAATTTTCAAGTTTGTTCATATAAAAAAAAAAACTAAAGAAACAAGTTTATCAAATCCAGAAACTCTTAATAGTTATTATCATGGATTGTGGAAATCTTTTCTCTTTGGAGTTTAGCTATCTATTTTAGTATTTTTGTATCATCTTTTTTCACTTGTATGCTTGATGTTCATAGTTTTTGTCTAATTTAAATTTATTTAATTTCTTATTATAGCAAGAAATTATATTGTATTATGCAAGAATGGTCGCCACCGGTAGTCAAAGTTCAGTGGGAGTGCAAGGAGCCGATAGTTTCAAAATTGATGTAGGATCTCCTTTATAGAGACATACCACAAGAATATCACAGGTTTCAGGAGGTTGCTCATATCTTTGGAAGTGTAATTATTGTCAAAGTAACAAAGGCAAACCGTTCAATAGCTCATATTCTAGGGTCAAACTTTATTTTATGGGCCCTGCTGGCCAAGGAATGGGAATGTGCAAAGGCAAAGATATGTAGGGGATGTCTAATGCACAAATAGCTTCATATATAAAAGAACAAGAAGCTGCTGATAAATTGGTTAAAAGATCAAAACAAAGTTCTTATCAACCTCCATCTGGAAAGAAAAAAATGCAATTACCCACTGAAACAATTGTATCCTCCAAACATCCATTCTTGCAAGTACCTATACCGAGAGAGGAAGAGGAAGAAGTAGAAATTACCGCTCGCAAAAGAGGTCCATTGGACACCGCATTTAAAATGGAGGCAAGAGAGCTTGTTGATCAAGCCATTGCATGTTTCCTCTATGCCAATGGTCTTCCTTTCAACTTGGTGAGATCACCATATTAGAAGGAAATGGTGGTAGCCATCAATAAAGCACCGACCGATTACACAAGTCCTGGGTATGAAAAGGTACATACCACTCTATTGCAAAAAGAGAAGACTTCTACAAAGAGCTCTTCAACCAATTAGAAATTCTTGGAAAACTTCGGGTGTTTCTATTGTTTCTGATGGATGGAAAGATACAAGAAACTGGCCATTGATTAATGTGATTGCAGTGTCCTTCAAAGGGGCAATGTTTTTGAAGGCAGTTGATTGTGAAGGGGAAGTGAAAGATTCACAGTTCATTTCTAGAATTCTCATTGAGGCCATATAGATGGTGGGTAGTGAGAATGTGGTCCAGGTGGTTACAGACAATGCCAAAAATTGTAGGGGTGCAGGTGCTTTGGTTGAGGGCCGGTATTACCATATTTTTTGGACACCATGCACCATACACTCCCTCAACTTGGCCATGCAACAAATTGGCACTCAAATAGATTGGGTGAAGCAAATATACCAAGAGGGGGAGGAGATACAGATGTTTGTGACGAACCATTACGTCACAATCGATATTCAGATCATTCTCCAAATTGGAGTTGTTGAAGGTAAATTGTAATTACCAAATTTAATTAATTTATTTTAATTTGAATAAATTTTATGTCATGTTCAATTATCAAATTGTATATAACTTTGCTTAATATTTATTGACATATTGTTATTAACTTGCTTAGGTTGCTGAGATCCGATTTGCATCTCATACTATTGTTATGAGATGACTTGTCAAGGTGCAAGGGGCATTGAGCCAAATGGTTCTTTCTAACCAGTGGGGTATATGGAAGGCTTCGAATTCAGAGAGGGCCCAAAAGGTCAAGGCATTGGTCTTGAATGACAGCTGGTGGGTTCGTGTGCAATTTGTATTGAATTTCACCGAGCCTATCATGACTATGCTCCGCTTTGCTGATACAAATAAACCTTGTTTGGGGGATGTCTATGATGGCATGGACACAATGGTAGAGAATGTAAAACTTGCCATACAAACACATGAGAATGACCCCACAAAATGTGAATCCTTATGCAATAAGGTGGAAACAATCATTCATCATCGTTGGGAAAAGATGACTACCCCATTGCACCTCCTTGCATATGCCCTCTCTCCGTGGTACTATAGCGAGGAAATACTTTCTATGCCAGAGGCAAATAGAGTAGCACCATTTGCGGATGAAGAAGTTGCTAATGGGTGCTACAAAGCTTTTGCAAGACTCTTTCAAGATGATGAAATGCACAAAAAAGTTAGGCTAGAATTTGGCTTATTTGCTTCGGGAGCAAAACTTAGTTCAATTGCAATAAAGGACCAAAATGACATCAAAATGGGAGCTATCACATGGTGGCACCTCTATGGTCAACCATTTAAGCATCTACAACCTCTTGCAATCAAGATCCTCTCACAAGTAAGTTTTTTTTGTTTTTTGTTTACCACTTGTATTCTACAATTTAGTGCTTAACATTCTTTAATTTGCTTTTCATTTGTATGTTTAATTTTGTGAACACTGTCCAGGTTGCAAGTTCTTCTGCTGCTGAACGGAATTGGAGTACATACTCCTTTATCTACTCAGTGAAGCGTAACTGGTTGGGCTAAAAAAAAGCTGAGGACTTGGTTTACATTCATACCAACTTGCGTCTTTTGTCAGGTAAGGAGGATCACTACAAGGAAGGGGCAGCCAAGCTTTGGGATGTAGCCCCTGAGTGTGCCAACTTGGGTGCAACGTTTCAAGATCTTACTACAATCATAGATGGTGATGATGATAACATCATGACACATGGTGCATCTAGCGCAAGTGGAACTGTTTTGGGTTCAAATGATACTGAACTTGCAGCAGTTGGAGATGATGAGGATGTGGATTTTCTTGAGAATCCTTAAAATTCTGAATCTGATTAGTGAATCTTGAATCTTGATTGATGAACATTGAATCATGAACTAAATTTTGATTTTGTAATTCAAATTGCATTGGAATCGTGAACATAGACGTATATGATATGGCTTATTAGTTATTGAACTTATTTCAATTTGAATATTTGTGAACTATCAAATATGAAATATCTTGATCAATGGTGAAGTATCATATTATCAAATAATTTAATTTTGTATATTTCTTGCATTTCTTTGCATATATATATATATATATATATATATATATATAAACACATCCAAAAACCCCCAAAAAAATTTTATGCATCCGATTCTTGCACCTGCATCCGTATCCGCACCTGAATCGGTAACTTAGCCCTTCAACAAAACTGTAGTATCGCTTGATTGATTTTTTTGGAATGTTGTCTGAAATTTTATGAGAAATCAGGACACAGGAAGTGCTTTATGACACAGTGCTGATCAGGGTCTTGCTTGGGCCCAATATCATTCCATGTTACATATTCTTTCTCATCTAGCCCAGTTTCACATTTACACTTGAATACATTCTAACTAATATGCTACTATATTCCAATTTTTAAGAAATATGGCATGAGTAAGTGCAACTATGAAAATCTCCAAGTTCATGTTTATCGTTTTTGCTTATGATATTTTGTAAAGACCAAAAACAGTTTTAAGATTGATATTTGTCATTGCTTATAGTGAGGAGCAAGTGGACAGTTCTGGAAACTGTAGCATTAACTTCCAACCCACTAGAAAAGACATCGAAGTGGCTCATAGTTCTTTCTAATGGCGGGAGCATTTGGAGGTCCATACACATCTATGCCAGGTCAAACACATAATGCTGGGCAGATAAATGGTCAATCAAATATTGGTGGGAACAGTGGCAGTGCAGCTGGCAATGCTTCTTTCTCTCACTTAGCTGGCATGTCGAAGAATCAGCTTTATGATGTCATGTCCCAAATGAAGGTACTATCATCCTTATTTCTATTCGTGCTGCTTCATAAGCATCTGCTTCTAGTGATATCTTTTGCTAGGATGTCATTTAAAAAAATTAATTTATCTGTTTGTAGGTTCTCATTGAACAAAATCAACAGCAAGCTCGTCAGATATTGGTTGCAAACCCAATGTTGACAAAATCTCTGTTTCAGGTTCTTTTCTACCAATGTTATGAATTGATGTGCCAATTTCTATATTTATCTTGAACTTTATTTATTTATTTTATGATCCAATACCTGGTTTTGAGCATGAATTTTTATATATTGCTTTGAAAGTTGAGGTATATGTGTGGCTGAAAAGGGCAAAACAAGATCAACGACAAGGTGTAGCAGAATTTTTATTATAATCTATCTGAAAACAATCTGAGAAACTACTAAAATACTATTCAAAACCTAACACAAACAATGTAATTATAAACTGTTTGTCTTTTCATAGAGGAGGATAAAATTACCTTTAGAACAGAATCTTTTTCTCTTTTTGAGAAGTTAAAAAAGGGATCGAATTCTTTATAACCAAATTTAAAAAAGTGATGCCTGCAGCTTCCATGAATTCTTCATGGTACCTAATCTTCAGATTTTATGCATGCAGAAACCAAAACCAATGGATTTCTGAAAATAACCTAGTACCTACCCGTCCAAGGGATATCCTAAATCTTAAGATATAATTTTGATTTTTAGAACAACAAATATCACAATTACAGTGTAACAGTAAAAGCTGCCAAGTTCCAAGAAGCTAAGTTCTGACCAGATAATTACAGAGGTCATAAAGGGCATGACTGACATAACAAAAAAAGAGGAAAACAAAGAGATATAAGGTATATTTCAAATAAGAAGGGCCAGCTGTGAAAATCGGTTTATCATCCTGATTTTCATTATATGCGAATGACTTTTCCCCTGCTTCTGCTGCCAACAAAGGACCTTGCTTCTGTGCTAAATTTGCCATGAATAGATTGTTCATCAGACACAGATGGTGACTGGAGCATTTCTCACAAATGTGTCCAGCAGCTGCTAATGTTATGTTAGCATAGCAACAAAAATCTTGCTTCGGAATACCTTGGCAAACCAAAAAGATAATATCATAATGTTTTTTTTCAATTTATCGGGATTGAATACCCACATTACTCTCAGTTGCATCATCTACCTGAAGCCCATTTTCTTCCCTTATTTTTGTAACTATATTCTTTCTTTTAAAATTTTGTTGTCTACATACCATGGTTGTAGTAGTTCTGGACCATTTGCTTTCCTATTTCTCCTCTCTACCCATCCAAACAATTCCTTATTTCTCATATTTTATTGTCTGTTGTCTTTTGGTAGACATACCCCTTTGTTAATTCAAGTTCTTTCCCATCTTCATTTGACCGTTACACTTGAACATGCTTCCCAAAATTGTGTGTTGCTCTAATGCCCACCACAAAGAATCGCTCCCTATGTCTGCCCAATGTGTGTACCCATATATTCCTCTTGTTTGTTTTATAATGCCAATCTACCCTGTAATATTACTACAGCTACATTGTTCTCTGTTTACATTATTTACCTCAAGCATTTCCTTATGTTTTATCACTATCATATAACCTTTACAATTTGGTTGTCTTCACAGTTCACACTTTGGTTTTGTTTGTCCTATATCATTTCTCCCTTATTTCTCCTCTGTCATTCCAGATTGTGTTTAGCATTGATTTCTTTCCATCATTGTGACCTTGGAAGGGCCAGTACCTCTGTCTTGGTGGTCATGATGTTGACATCCTTTCAGAAAATTTATCCCCACAGAATAAATGCTTTTGTTTTTCATGGTACTCTTCTTATTTTAGCTCTTGGAACCACAATTACAAGAGTCAAGGTTGGACTTTGTCTCAGCACATAGACTAAGCTAAGACAGCAAATTGAAAAACCATGAAATATCAAGATTTTGTAAGGATTTATAGCTTTTATCATGCATCCTTCACTAAATCAACTTTCATGTTTCAACAATTTTTTTGTGTTATTTGGAACATTTGGTCAGATTTGGGATTTGAACAAGATCATAGTGTTGAAGAGGCCGAATAACTGAGACGGGGGGTGAATCAGTTATTCCCATTCAACTTACAATACTTTTTCTCTGTCGATAAACTAATAAACAACAACAATAATAACTTTTGATTTATCAGTTAAGCACATTAAACATCCACAAGAATTGTAAACATGAAAACACAGGAACACCAACACAGAGAACACCAAGATTTACGTGGAAAACCCAAACTGGGAAAAACCATGGAGAAGCTAATTCTCATGAAATGAAAGCACCTGTTAGGGTGACACCAATTAAGGTGATTTGTACAAAGGCTCACTGGCGGTTGTGCTCACTACAGGTTGGGGCTAACTACCCTTAAATTTGAATAGGCTCATTGTAGATACACAGGCTCACTGCCAATTACAAAGAGGCTCACCGCCAAGAAGTATGAAAAGAGATTGAATCCACCACTGAGATCACCAACACTCTGCCACTCGCATGAGCAATGCACAGATATCCTGAATCAGATTGGCTATCACTTCGCATACAAGCAACGCATTAGCCACACAAACAACAGAAGTCCTTACCCTTCTTATACTGCTTGATGCCATCAACCATGTCGGCCAAAACAATTTGAAATAGGTTGCACCAAGACATTCCCGTGGTGGTAAGGAATCAATTGTGGACCACCTCAAACAATAGAACTCGCCTCGCGCAAGCCAACAGGTAACACCTTCTCCAAAGCCATCGGTACCAACGGTCATGATGAACACGTTACATAGTAACAGCTGGGACCAAAACATGAACACGCTTCAAATAGGATAGACCCCAAACAACCGATCCACCATATGTTGTACACACCAACATTGAAAGGGATAAGGATACATATCTGAAGCAAATCTTTTGGTGGACACTTCTACCAACACACATTATCGGTACAACTACCAATACCACCAAGATTATCGGTACACACCAATCGATACAACTAGAACATGAAAATGCATAGGGTATGTTGACATCAATGACAATCATTAATGACAACACCATGAGTAGCATCAACTTCACATTCTAACAATCTCCCCCTTTGTCATTGATGGCAACATTCAGCAATAACAAAACAAACAATACAAGAATGATAACAACATCAAAGTTCACTGTCCTCCAAATTTCTCTTTCTCCCCCTTTGACAACAATGACAAAGGGCCAAACTTCCCCTTAAAAACTTACTCTGCTCCCCCTGAGAGGAATCTGCTAGGCACTGATCCAGAATGTAATAAGCTTGCAAATCACTGGACCAATGCACACACTGGTGCATTTAGTGAACACTAGGAAGGGGCAGAACGCCCAGCTTCCCCCCTCAAAAGTATCCTTGCACAAAGGTTTTGTGAATATATCTGCTATCTGCTCCTTTGTGGGTACATACTCAAGTTTTACTTCACCATCCAACACCTTCTCTCTGATAAAATGATACTTGATGGATATATGCTTTGCTCTGTAATGCTGTATTGGATTCTTGGACATACTTATAGCACTGGGATTATCACACATGATCGAAATTGGCTCTTCAAAAGTAACACCTATGTCCTTTAAAGTTTGTTTCATCCATAATACATGAATACAACATGAGGATGCTGCAATATATTCTGATTCAGCTGTTGATAAAGTTACAAAATACTGCTTCTTGTTTGACCAAGCAACTAACCAGGAGCCAAGATAGTAAGCACCACCACTGGTACTCCTTCGGTTATCCAAGTATCCTGCCCAATCTGCATTGGCATAAGCTGTCAGCGTGAAATCTGGACCTTTTGGATACCACAAACCAAACTCTTCTATTCCTTTTAAATATCTGAAAATTCTTTTCGCCACCATAACATGTGATTCTTTCGGTTCTTGCTGAAATCTGGTTGCTGGATAAACTGCATACATAATATCTGGTCTAGTAGTAGTCATGTACTACAATCCACCAATCATTGATCTATACTTATTTGCATCTGCTTTCGGTGATTCATCTTCCTTAGTTAACTTACAATCGGTAACAATTGGAGTATAAACAGGCTTAACCGCCTCCCGTGCTTGTATAAGTCAAGTGGTTGTATCAGGTATTAACAGGTCGATCTTTTGGTGCAACTGCAGCCAACACATACACCTGTTGATATTACAGGTCACAGTTTGTCTCTTATAGAATTTCCCATATGTCCAATCTTTGCTCAGCTATTGCCAAGTCACAAGATGATTCCACTTTGGATTTGTGTGCCATTATGAAATCTTATCTAGTTTATGCTGTCCCCAATTTCAGCAGAATGAAAATTGGAGATAACCGTTCAAAATTTTATCCATTTTTGGATTCTAAGGCTCGTGGAACACATTTCGAGGTGTATTTTCATCTCCACGACGTTCATTAACAAAGCAAAAGTCCTTGATCTCCGTTTTTTTAAGTTTCAGTGACTTAAAGCTAGTTTTTCTTGCAATTTCGGGTCTCATAGGCATCATTGCAAGTAACTTGCATTACAACTTGCAATGTAGGGGCCAAGTCCCAACATTGCAAGTAACTTACCTCTTCAACATGTCAAATCGGAACTTTGGGCTCCCAGTGCAAGTAATTTTACAAGTTGTCGTTGCAAGTTGTATTGCCTTACAACTTGCATTTCGGGTATTAGGACCCAAATTGCAAGTTCATTTTTGTTGCACTTGTAGTTGACCTCCAAATACCCAAAATTGTCTAAGTTCTTCATGTTTCTGTTTAAACTTTTTGTCTTACACATCAATTCGGATTTATAAGCCGATATTATGAGTGATGTTGTGAGCAACTTGCAAGTTGGACTTTAACACCTGAAATGCAAAAAAGTAAACTTGTATGTTACTTGCAGGCGGGTCTTCAAGACCCGTTTGCAAACAAAATTTTACCCAACTTGCAATGTCTTCCAAGACCCGACTGCAGCCTTAAACGCATTGTCAATCACTTGTAATCGAGTCTCTAGGACCCGAGACTCGATTACAAGTGCAAACTTGCACATTTCCCTTGCATATACAAAGTTGTAATTTCATTTTTCCCAATTACAAGTTAACGCTCATGTTCTTCACCACTTGTAATCCGACTTCCAAGACCCGAAATTCAACCATGACCCCACATTTGCATCATTTCATCTTGCCCTTGTTAGTCTTGTTTGCACACATGTTCTTCCTACATGATAAATCTAGGCATGGACACTGTTTTGCAACATTTCCATCTTGAAGGTGTCATGGGTTCTCCAGTAGCGCATGATGATGTTCTAACTCTTTAGGCTTCTCACCTCAAGTTCACAAACAAAACTTCCCCTGAAGAACCAATACTACCCCATACAAGAAGATGAAGTGGGATTTCATAGACAAAGGATAGAGACAAAAGACAACAAGAGATCAGGTGTGGGAGTCAAAAGCAGTAAGAATGCATTTGGAGAATGAACAATGTATTAGGACAGTGATACAAAGGACAAAGGCAAGTAGGATTATGGATAGTTTTCAGTCATGGGTTAGAGTAAAGATCAATGATTTGTTGATGCCATTAAACACAATGGTCAAAATGTTGTTTTCCAAAGATGCTATTTGAAGATTCCAAGCATTGGTAATCTGGCAACAGGGAGACCATCTTGCGACATGAAGATGTCTTTGACGAAGGATGATGTAATAGAGTTGTCTTGTCAGACACTTAGTTTTCTTTCAGTTATGCATTATGTAATTTAGTTTTGACAAATTAATAAAATGAAAAGTTGTAATCACATCACATTACATGCAAAGTTGCAACTTGTAATTACATTGCAAGTTATAATAGGTTAGGACTTGCAATGTTGAAGAAGTCAACAATAGGTAGTTAGTTTTTCCACCTTTTTCTCTCAGCCTCTCTTCTATAAATACAAGAGGGCTCATTGTAAATAAACATCTTTGGGACGATGCAACAAAACTCTGCTAGGTTGTGTGTGTACTCTAAAACTTTGAGTTTAGATGTAAATCAAATTGCATTCAATAAAAGAGGCAAGTTGCTTTTAAGTTGTCTTGTGACGACATTTTTTGGAAATTGATTGTGAGTTTTGTTATGTTGTTCAAGAGGGATTTAAACTCGATCTTGTAGACTTTGAGCTGCTTATCACGTTTGAAATTAGAGTAGAATGCTCAAGTAAGGAGATAACTTGTAGACTTTATGTTGCTCTTATTTTCTACGTTTGTGCTGTAAGGTGAAATCACGGTGGAGACTTTGAGCTGTAAGGTGAAATTACGGTGGAGACTTTGAGCTGCACGTATGTTTTATCTTTGTTCCTGAATTCACAAAGGAGTCATAGAAAGACTTTGAGCTTTCATGAGCTTCTAAGTTACTGAAAGTTGCTGGTACGCTGAAGGTTATTCTTACGTCTAATCTTCTGTTTATCGGGATTATTGATTCAACTAATACTTTGTATGTGAATTACACCAGTGATTTAAGATTGTGTTGTAAAGGTAACATCTATTTTGAAATAAAAGAAGATGATGATTGTCCCGCCCTGTTTTAGCTTAGTGTAAGTAGAAATATTTAAGTGTTTAGTTGATTCTAGTAGCAATAAGAAGGGGGAGCCTTCCCTTAGAAGTAGGAGAGACTGCGTCTCACACTGTGGCTGGAACCACTATTTTGCAATTGATCCGAAAACTGTCGGTTGCAAAATATTCACCCAATAGTTTGTGTAAGCTTCTAATAAAGACCATGAGTATATCAATCACATAATGCCCTTGCTTTGAACACACAATGTATTGTATTTGTATGGTTCTAGAAGAAACCAAAAATACATTTTTGATAATTACTAACGAATCAGATTTTTGCATGACCAATAAAGACCATGTTTATTGCCATCACATAATGCCCTTGCTTGAAGATGTAACTTATTTTATTTGTACGGTTCTAGAAGAAACCAAAAATCGATTTTTGATAATTGCTAACAAATCTGACTTTTGCATGACTTTGACCATCATAGCTTCCTCTTTGTGTGGAACTACTGGATCCCTTCCTCCGCATCTTTGTGTTAGATCTTAGGGCTCAAGTGTTTTGTTTCTGATTGGTAAATCGATTTTTGATAATTGCTAACAAATCAGACTTTTGCATGACTTTGACCATCATAGCTTCCTCTTTGTGTGGAACTCCTGGATCCCTTCCTCTGCATCTTTGTGTCAGATCTTAGGGCCCAAGTGTTTTGTTTCTGATTGGTAAATGCATATTTTACTGCTGCTGGTAGTTCTGACATTGGACTTGTCTTTCTAGATAGCCATTCTCATTTGGATGAGAAGGTTTTGTCTGCTGTTGATGGCTCAGTTTTTTTTTTCACACAAATTATAAATGTTGGGGTGGCTTTGATAACAGCATGGGTTTCATCTGAAGGTTTTGCTGCTGCCTTGACCTCATCAGGCCGAGTCTATTCAAAAGGACTTTCTGAGTTTGGTGAGTCGGACCAGACTGACCAGGTATTCGGTTCCTGAGTCTAGCGGTCTCATTTCAACTGGTTTGCCTTGGGTCTCAACAAATGTAGCAAGTGTTGGGCACATATTAATCTCTTATAGCCCCTTCAATCAAAGCAAGAAAAATGCCACCCTAAGACAAGCAAAACTCAAAACCCTTACCGCAGGTATGGTTGCAGGAGCAGTACAAGCAGTTGGGAAAATCTACAATTCCTGAGGAAAAAGGATAATAACAAAGCACAGCAGAGACATGGAGAAAAGAATTAAGTACTTTGCTTGATTGTGCCCAATTTCCTTTGGTTATCCATAAAAACCAGTAAATGGTAAGATTAGTCTCATGGATAACTGTTATAGGCATAATCCTAATGCCTAACCTTGGGGTTCTTTCCCCTTCCTATCTTTTCTCTCCAATGACTTCAGGTCACATATAGGCCCGAAGTTGTGGAAAACTAAAGCAAACATTTTAAATTTTTTGAGAACAGCTGGTACTTTTCCCTCCCTGTAGTATTGCCATTAGTATGGAATTTATGTTGCAACATTGCAAGTATTTTGCATTTGAATGTTTCTTTCCATTTGTACCACCAATTCTAATTAATATAAGAAGCGCCATTATTATCTATACCGTTAATATTGATTATAACTTTCCAGAGCAGCTAATGTGTACTAGGTTCTGACCATTGAGTGTATTAGGAAAGGTAGAAAGACTCTTCATTATTTACTGCACTGGTATTATAACTTCTTAACTTTAAGCAGTTCACTGGTTGTTGTATCAGGAGCTATCTGATATATATTCTTTTCTCTTTAAGAGTTTTACACTTCTTTGCGTCAGTTGTGAAGAAATGTTCTTTTGTATTTCAGGCACAGATAATGCTTGGTATGGTGCGGCCTCCACAAGTGGTATGCATTTGCTTCTATTTCAGTGCATTTCTCAAATGGTCTTTTGCAAAACTTTGAATATTATTTGACATTGTGCAATTTCTGTGTTGATTTCAGATGCCTAACATTCAGCAGTCCCTCACTCAACCTCCTCAACAACAAATGCAGACTGGCCAACAGGGACAAGTTCAACCCAGGCAGCAGGGCCAGACAAATCCAGTGCAGATTCAACCACAACCACGGCAGCAGTCACAGATGCATGTGGGGCAGCATGGTCAGGTGCCAGTGATAACACAGTCACAACCCCAAAGTGCAATGCAGCAACCATCACAACGACCTCAACACATTCCGCCGCATTCTCTAATGCAAGCAGGGCAACAATCTCAGCCTCACATGCAGCGTCAACCAACATCGCAACCTGTGCAGCAACCACCTCAGGGTCGGAATTTGCCGATGCATCTACCCATTCATTCTGCTCCACAAAATTTGCCAATGCAGCCTCAACTTCCTACAGTTCTCTCAGGTCAACCTCAACATTCTTTAAGCCAATCAAGTGGTGGGATTCATCAACCAATGCAGCCACCATTGCCACAACAGCCAAGGCCTCCTCTTCAGCCACCTATGCATCAACTGCAGAATCAGCAGGCTCAGAGTATTGGTTTTCAGCCATCAGTTGTTCCACAGCAACCGCAGTCTCAAACAAAGTTTCAGGTATGGTGACTGTCATTTAGTTAAACTGTTAATGTACTGGATTTTGCAAATTTGGAAGAATTTATCAAAATATTTCTGTATTATTGATCTACCTTGGGTATAATGTTTGGTTCAACAAGGCTGTAAACAAAAGAAGTGTGATATCTTTTCCATTCTTCGAAACACAATCTTGTCACAAGCATTCCACATTGACAAATCATCTGGGTATTTCAATTTACAGCACTCAGGAAGCAATGCACAATCAAGCATGGGGTCTCCTTTCCAGCCACATGCACAGCCTCCACTGCCAAGCCATCCACCTCCACAGCAACTGTATCAGGCAAGAAGATTTATCATTTTCATTTCATTCAGAACTTCCATTGAATAGTTAATACAAATGACGACCCTGACTGATTTTTTTTAATCCAAATAATCACAGATGAATTCAGGGAGTGTGGTTGGGCCTGTTTCACATGCTGGATCAGACATCAGTGGTCATGGTATGGGGCATGGTAACCTGCCATCTGTGGGCCATGGGATACAAACTGGAAGAGGGCCTAACATGGGTCAAGGCTTGAGTGGCATGGGCCCTGCTCCATCATGGCCGCCAGTTCCTCCTGAAGGTATTAGCAATAGTGTTAGTGGAACTCAGCCTTCAACCATTCAAACAGGGATGGGAGGGCCAACAGGTTTAGGTGGGGGTATGATAGGAGGCACGAGTGAATCTGTTGGACCATCCACTGGAAATATTGGAAGTGGAATGAATACCGGACCTCCAGATGTTGCAGGATCTAATCTTGTTCGTTCTCATGGAATTGGTGAAATGCAAACTCAAGCAGTGCCACAGCAGCAGCAACAAATTTCTCACGTGAGTCTCTGTAAATCATTCTTTGGTTCTACGTCCAAGGAATTGTGTTTTTTTCTGCTACTAACATGGTCATTATTTTAAAACAGATGCAGTTATCACCTGATCAAGAGAAAGCCTTATTGCAACAAGTAATGAGCCTGACACCTGAACAGATAAATTCTTTACCCGTGGAACAAAGACAACAAATACTCCAGTTGCAGCAAATGTTTCGCGGAGCAACTGACAGGACATAAAGAAATTCTGATTGCGTTCATTTAACAGTGCTGTAAATACTAAAAGCACAAACCCCCTCAGACCCGAACCAGCAATTTGGATGGCAAATTCAATGGTTGTGAACACAAGGATTTGATTCTTGGCTCCCCAAAATTTGTGATTGAATGTGCTGCAATATTTTATCAAGTAGAAATACAAGAATTAGGTCTGACTCTGCAATGTGGCAAATTTCACAATTTAATTTGAATGCTCAAAAGGCATGTTCTTTACGTCTTCTTAGCTAAGTTGCCAGTTCGGATTCCAGTTCAGATGCGGGTTCGAAATTCGTTCAATTTTTTATTTGGGCTGGGTTCGATTCGTTTTGGGTTCGTCCGTACAAGAATTATATATATATATGTATGCAGCAGCAAATAAGTTCATACATGACTATGCTAATAATAAAGCAACATAGCAAAATAGACCACCACATATATTGTTGTTTTAGTTTGTTAACATATGCAGCAGCAAATAAGTTCATACATGACTATGCTAATAATAAAGCAACATAGCAAAATAGACCACCACATATATTGTTGTTTTAGTTCAAATGACATAACAAAATGCCAATATACACCACCATATCAATGTTTCAGTTAAAAAACAATAATGCCAACATTACTAATCACTGTATCAGTGATCAAAATATCATCAAATTTTTTTTCATTATTCTGCTGTTGCAGATTAGGCAGCAGATTAGAAGCACAAACAGTGGCACTAGCATCAGTTTTAGCAGTGTCAGGCCCAGCTTCAGGATTAGCCTCAACATCACTAGGTAGCTCGCAATCACCATCATCAATTGCAAGTGCATCAAAGTGGCCTTCCAACTCCGCAGACTCTGGGTCAACATCCCAATGTTGTGCCTCCCCTGTTTTGTAACTATTGTCTTTGTGTGATGTGAGCCTCAAGTTTGAACGCACAAAGACCAAGTTATCTGCGTTCTTGGATTTTAGTCGGTTGCGTTTTATTGAGTGGATGAAGGAGTATGTGCTCCAGTTCCTCTTGGATGATGATGAACTAGCAACCTATCAAGATTTACAATTTTGAAATTAGAGATTTATAATAAATTCAATAT
>MU225808.1:3781717-3798690 GCA_018584345.1 Thuja plicata | reverse complement strand
AAAAAGGTCAATACACCATGTTGCAATCTCCCAACCACCACATATGTTGTTGCTTGTGTCACTTATAATTGTCACTACATTTTCTTTACTTGCCTTGAAGAAAACTTCCTTCAATATTAGACTCAAGGTTTTTATATATTTTTACTTTTTTAGAGGCATTGACCAACTCAACAAAATTACATCACATTTGAAGCTACCAAAAGAGTTGATAAGAGTACATTTTATTCCATCTATCCACCCATAAAATAGAATAGTGCTACCATATTTTTCATGGCTTCTTTTGTTCTTTCATACCTAACTTTGCAACTTCAATTGCATCCTGAGCAACTTCTCACTTATTTTTTTAAAGAGGATTTCTTGTAGCTTTTTTTTTGCAAGTATATATATTTTTTCTCGCAATTATTATTGTAATTACCATTTTTTAATACAGGTTATTTGTCACATTGAATGAAAGGTTGTTGAAATGTCAAACATTGGCACATGCTTTATTTGCTTCTTGATCCACCTCTTTGTTCCACCATGTACCTTCTAATGGAAATTGTGTTTTAGGTGTGTGTTTGGATACAAAAAGCTTGTGGTGTTTATGTAGGCACTCTAATCAAATTAGATGAGGAGGATATCAATGTGCTTTGTATGTGTGGATCACAAATGGAGTTCACTATGTCATCTAATGTTGTATCTCCATCCATTTCTACTTACAATGAGGACCATGAGAACTATCTATGGATGCTATTATGGTTGCTCTTGTTTCCTCCCTCTATATTTTTCTCTTCCATCAATGCAAGGTGTGCATTCATCTCTTACTTTATCTCTTTTGTAGTATTGTCACAAGGCTTAGCATCACAATATGTAATGCCTACAAGACGACATTTGAGGCGGCTGATGACTCAATGCTAAGTTATGACATCTTATGCAATGACTATCTCAAGTGTTGTCCTCATATGACTAGGTTGAGTTTGAAGTTGATGTAGAGTGGGAGCCTAATCTAGACGCCAAGGGTTCATTATTTGTCATTTTAATTAATCTACAAGTACAAAGTATAACATATTTAATTTTTAAATACAAAAGAATCAACATAAACTAGTATAAATCATCATAAATTTTATATAATAACGATTTCATTCCAAGAAAGTATAAATTAACAAAATAACTTGTTTACAAAAAATACAATGATTTCATTCAAAAAATAATATAAATAAATAATGCTTATAAATACAAACTTTTGGAAGTAAAATTGTAAATAATACTAAATATTGTGAAATTATAAATTGTTTAGAATCTATTCTGGATTTACATAAGATGAATTTAAATGCTTGGAAAAAATCAAGAAAGAGTGCAAAAAAGAAAAGAAATATCTTTCCCTTGGAATTCTTTAAATTTGCCCTTCAAACTTGTTAAAAAATCCTTGCAAGTAGTTCAAATGCATGCAAGAATGTTGTGTGAGGAAGCGATAGCGATGTGTTAGATTTTATAGGCAAAAAACCCCACAAATTTGTGTTTTTTGTATGTCTCGTGTCCTTATGGCATTCAACAACTTTCTTTTTGCAAAAATCAACAAAACAAGGAGTTTTCTAGTGAGTACTTATTGACTTTGCCAATTGTTCTTGAGATTCCTGATAGGTCAAGATGACATTTGCAATATGGATTGTTGCAAAGGTAGAGATTTGGTTTTGATTGTTTGAAGAGATGTTGAATGTTTTCAAAATGATTATTATGTGTAGAAAGGTTTTTTGGAATTTTTAAATGGTTTGTCCTAGTATGTTTGTATGTGCACGTGTGTTAAAACAAGATAGGGGCAATGTATAAGGAGCTTAAATTAATCTTCAATTTGATAGTACAAGTTTGGAGCTTGTATGAGGTGACAATGTTGATGTACAATAGGTTTAGAGCTTCTATAAGGATAGTATATGTTTGGACAACAAAATCTAATCTTTCAAAATGTGCAATAGAACAATGAAGATCCAATGTACATCAGATTGCTACAATGTAGAACAATGACTTTCCAAGGTATGTGATTGTACAAGTTGTTAGCATTAAGGTGTCAATTATATTTTAAATCCTATATCATATCGCATGGTTCCAACATCCTTGAAGAGTGTCCTTAGACACTTAGGGTGTGTTGGAAAAATAATTTTGTTATATTTACTCCCACAATTGTCTATAATACATTCATAAGATTTGATGGGTTTCACTAGGAGCGGTAAAAGCAACTTATAATTGTTTTCCCACATGTGGATGCCTATAATGGGATGGTTAATGAAATGTGAAGAAGAAAAATGAGTGATTGTCAGGATTCTTCAAATGGGTAGTTGGAAGAGACAACATGTGTCTCTTAGTATTTTTTCATTTATTGCATTTAATCTAATGTTTATCTTCCAAGTTTGGGTATTCAAGTTGGAGGGAAATTGCTGGAGCCAAAACCAATGTCCTTTCACATTCTCAAGAGGCGATCCAAGGGGTTGGGGATGTTTGGAAGGAAGAGTCTTCTTTGGACTCCTTGTTTAGTGCTTTAGAACTCTTGGCAAGTCAATAAATAAGCTCCTTGAATGAATAATTTAAAGAGGACTAGTTGAATGTAGATTTACTCTATAGGAACAAGGAATGTTGAGGCATAAAGAGGCTTCTCATAGGTACACAGGTGCTACTATGTTGGAGGAAAAGAAGAGAATGTATTGTAAGCTCATTGATTTGAAGATATTGCATACTTGGCCTCTCTTCTTGGTGGAGATTTTTCCCACAAAGGGTTTCTCCATGTAAATTGCATGTTATATGATGCTCTTATGTTGTTTATTTGTGCCTCCTTCCTACTATCTTATGGTAACATTATGCTTTATTTAATTTTTTCTATAAGTTCACATAAGGTAGTGTTATTAAAGCATAACATGTAAACAAATTTAGCTTCATAAAGAAAATGGATCTAATCATGGCAATTCCATATTAAGGCAACTTAATTTTAAATTTGCATATAAGTTTCATGTTTACATATTGTTGTAGCCCAAGCCTTGTATCTCATCCATTGAACTCATAAACTGACTATTTGGATAAAGATTGAATTTTCCAACCTTTGGTATAAGAGCACATATATTTCTTAACACAAGTACGATATCACAATGTGTAGGCAACTTGTTTAGAACCTTAAAAGGTAAACTATGACATTGAGAGACCTTGAATTAAAAATATTGCATGCTTGTAGGTCTTAAGAACTTGTAATGATTCTCAAAAGATGTTAAATTACCTACAAAGGGATGTGTGGAGTACCTCTATGTAGCTACAACATGAGTTTAATTATTGTCCTTTGGATTTACACTTGGCAATCCTAGTTTGCAAGTGGATGTTTATTTGAATGTTGTTTTGTTTGGTATTTTTTTAATGTTGTAAGAAAAAAATAAACAAGTTATGAAGTTTCAAAGGCATGAAAAATATATAAAATAAAATGAACTAATAAACACACAAAATAATCTAATTATTTACCTATCTAACAATCTTACTTATTAATATCCAAACGACTAGGAAAATCAACTGAACTAAATTGAAATAGGAAAACTAAAACACACACAAATTTGAAACTTTTATTTGAATGTTGCAAACTAAAAAACTTTAAGTAGACTCGAAGATGTCGATGCCACAAACATGTTATTCATAAGAGTAAAGACCACCTTTGATTGTGGGGTTGATTGTAGAGAGATTCTTATTATAAGGGGAGTGTGGTAAAGTGAGGAAGACAAAATTGATTGGAAGATTGATAATAGAGATTTTGTAGAGAATTGGTTTCTACATGTGTGTTGGTAGATTGAAAATGAGAGAATGATTGAAGCTAGGGTGTTGAGAGTTGGTAGAGAATAAGTTTCAACAAAAGAGAGAAAAAGTATCAATTTCTATCTTAAATAGTTAGGTTGTTTAAATAATAGATAGCTTTGAAAGGGGAAGAAGGATCCTAACTTGGTGTAAAATAATAAATAAATAAATAAATAGGAAAAGGCATATTAGAAGACCACAAAAGATCACCAAAAACAAGGAAGAAAAAATACCCATTGAAGAAAATTTGAGAGAATTTCAATTTGAGGCGCTTCAATTATCAATTTCAAAAAATCAGTTAAAACCACTACAACGATTATGAAATTGATGTAGTCTAAAGTTGATACAATAATTTTTTCAACCACAATCTATAAAAAGAAACATTTGAATCTTGGATAGAAAACAAGGCTAATTTTTTTTTTTTAAAAGATCAAAAGATGACCAATTTGTTTTGGGGTAGTGCTTCCCTACACTCCATCCAAGACAAACGAGGAAGCATGGGTGCCTTCAATTGGCTTTGATATAGAGAGAATGCGACAAGTCCAAATAGAAAGCTCACTAAGGAAGACCCAAAAGGATCCATTTATGGAACTGTTAGGAGAATAGATATCAATTGCCATGAGTCAGGTAGATATTTAATCATCACTGAATTCAAAATTATCGACCATTATAATGACAAGCCAAAATGGTTAAGTATGATATTGAATTTAATATTATCGGCCTTTATAATGACAAACCAAAATGGTTAAGTATGTTACTCATGTCTATGACTATCCTTGTGCTTCTATACCCCTCTCCATGTGTTGTTTGAATAACTATATGATTAGTATATAAATGAATATATTAGGCTTACTAAAAATCCTTACTAGTATCAAGTTTTGATTTTAGATTTACATTATATAGATGATACATAGAGATTCATGGGGTTAAAGAATGACATCATTGACATTATCATGCAAAGAAACTATTATATTTTGAAACCATGCTTCTTTAAGGCATTTTGATTAAACAATTTTTGTTCTTTTAAAATGCTTTCATATGTATGTATGTTTATGAGGCCATTATTCTTATTTTTAATTTTCCTTCAAAGGATTTGCATCTTACTTGGCACACATATTTTTAAGACATTTTATAAGAGTTTATTATGCACTCAACTTGTTAGGACATTTCATCAAACAATCTCATGCCTCTTTTGTGTACATGTCTTGCAACACATTTTTATGTTCTTGCCATTCACCAGGTGAATTTCTATGCAAGTTTCTCATTACAATAAAAACAAAAAAGACACTATTACCTAAATAATTCACCAATGAGCATATTTTCATGCCTTGGAATTTCAAAATAGACATCTATTGAGCTACCATAGTCAACAAAATCTTGCCAAGAAAGTCACTCAAGTCTATCTTAAAAAAAATATCTTTTCTCATAATAGAGTTAATAATATTATGTAAACTATAAGGAATGAAATCCTCCACAAAATAAAACATCTTAAGTTATTTTCACAAGATAAAACCTCTTGAGTTATTTTATCTCTTCAAATGAGAGTATTTGGTATTAATATATTAAATCTCCTCATGTAGAGCTACATATTAAGAAAAATGATTTTGTGCCATAGCAAAGCATTTATGTTTTCAAGTCAACTACGAAGTACTTAGAAACAATGTACACTATCTATACATGTTGCATTACACAAACAAACAAACACAAGTATATATATAATTTATTATATGGGTTCGTTATTTCAAGTGGTTTTACAACATCATTCCCTACCATGTATTATAGTATTACATGGAATGAAATTTATAGCCATAGTAAACTATTTTCATATAGCCTCAAGAGAGAAAAATATGCAGAGTATTTAATATCCACCAAACAAAATAATAGAAAAACATACTATCAAGATGAAAGAAGATACACCCTAACACCATAAAAAACCACCTGCACTCAACATATTATATACCAATGAAAATTACAATACATTTAAAAAGTTTCCATGAATAATTTTGAAACATCGAGCTCTTCTAATGTGATCCCCAAGTGTCCAAGTATAATGGACAATCATGTAAAAAAACATCCAATGCCATGATTCGCATATTCATTCAACTAAAGAACTCAATAGAAATGATAACCAACCCAAACAACTACTCATTGATTTTTTTATATAAATAGGCTTGCACAAAACACCAAGTGGTATTAATAAAACATGTATCAAATACTGCAAGCTTACAAAACCATGTCCCTCACATTTGCTTTTTGATACTAAGTTTTTTAATTATTAAATAGTTTTCAATGTACAACCCACACTAATATTTATCCTTATGTTACATACAACATATAAATTGGCCCCACTAATGTATAACTCATGTGAGACACTCATCCCGAGCCATCTTAGGTGCATCAAAAATAAATATCAGTTTCTTGTTATACATATCATGCAAGGTGTACAACATACATTTTCCTAATATTGTCTATTTGTATACATTGTATAAGGGTCTCTAAAGTAAACTCAAACATCAAGGGAACAATTCTCAAAGCCAACACATTCCATCAAGGCATATACATGTGCTACATCAAGATACTTACAACAATAACCAAGGTTACCATATCAAACAAGATCTTGTCATTCATCACGCCAATACACAAAAGATAAGATCTAATCCAAAGAGACACCACCAAATATCATGCAGAAGCATGAATATTGTCTTAATTCAATATCCAAACACAAACATTAAATCTAATAGTAACAAATGGCCTTGAATAGCTACAAAGAAAAAATGACATGGTTGGAAATAAAAACCAAAACAACTGCTAATACATCCAAACATTGGAACCTATAAATGTATACAAAAAACTAGTAGAAATAGTGGAAGCAACATATCGAACTCATAACTTGCAATCACTAGCTCCTTTTATAAAACCTAGAAATGAAGAACATATTATTCTAGGGACTCCCCTTGCACGAATACCGTCAAATTTGAAAATAGATCAAGCCATATTTCTACCCATCAATACTCAAACCAAGTTGTGGCTAATAATCAACTTCATGTAGTAACAAAGAATAGTCACAATGACACATGTAACACAAAAATGTTGCATAGTCTCTCACTATTCACCAAACTCTCCCAAGTTCACCACAACCAAACATGTGAAAATGAACCTTTAGGAAGTATCCATAGAAAAAGAGGGAAAACTTACAAATCATATCATATGACACATCCCTTCTATCAACACCTAAAAGTGCTCAGTTGTGTCAAGGCAAATGTTACAACTTCAAGTGAAAAACCTTAACACATCCAACTATTCAATCTCTAAGATCAAATAATAAATATGTATCACATACAAAAAGCATGGCTACAAGCCTCTCCAAAACTGGAGAAAGATCACATTTATATCCATTCCCAATATTATGTATAAGCCCAACAACTCTTGAAATCCTCATAGGTATCATCTTAAATCAAAATCATATGCATAAGGAGATAAACCTGCCAAACACTCATCAAATGAACCCTCTAGAATTGATAAGCATATCTCAATATCCATATCCATATGAAGATAAAGAAAAAATGTAATACATCTAAAAACAAAGCGGGGATACGTATTAGATTATTATATCTTGTATAGACCGCCAATGGGGAATGAGATTGCTCCTCCAGAATATTCTAAACCAAAATCAATATGTCCAAGAATCATTTTCTGAATAGATCATTGTTGAACCCATTTCAAACCTACATCCAAGCTCCTTAGCCTTCTTGTTTAAACCCTCAAAGATTAATTGTTTCAAAAAATTTCTCTAAAACAAAGAGAATTCTAGCATCATCTAAGCATCTATGAACACTTACAACCAACTAATTTGTGCTAAGATCCAAATGCAACATGAGACTATCACTAAGCTCCCAAAAAAGAGATCAATATACTCAATATCAAGAGAAGTAAACAAATAAATATCAAAGCTATAATTTCAAATCAAGAACACATCATAGTATAACATCTCCTTTAAGAAGATCACATGCTCAAAAAAACATATCTTGCTTCCAAAAGAATCTATATCATTTCAAAACTCTAATTTTTGAAATCCATAGTCCACCATGGTATAATATCAAACCATCCTCTAACATAAAATGAAATCTCGGCAAATACTCCAAGAGTCATCCATGGAAAAGCAAGATGTCAACATTTCCAATCACACAAAGATAATCATCCCTTGCTAATGAAACTCAAGATGTCAAAGTACTTCCACTATATATAAGAACTATAATCTAAGAGATTTTTTGTGACACAAACAACCACTACAAAAGACCATTCATCACCGAGTGACAAATTCAAATCATTCCCAAAGATCCCGCTAAATAATGTTTTTGAATTAAGGTAACAATAGGTTTTGAAGGGGCCCCGAAACCCTGTACAAAATAGTCACAAAAGATTTTCAAAAATGCCCTCTAAACAAAACGGGTCAAGATCACAGTGAGGGTTTTACAACATGCTAAATAATGTTATCAAGCTACACATAGTGTCATAATAACCATCTCCTAAATGAAAATCACCCATAGTCCAAACACACTCAATTGCAAAACTAATAACTTTAGAGAATAAAGTAGAACTATGACATCCAAACCAATATAAACCACCACTTATAATTAGCAACTTATCCAACACCACCAGAAAATCCACATAAAAACTATGTAGATCTAAAAATCCAAGTGTACAAGGAACCTCCATGACACTGTGAGTACCACCAATAAACCATAATTTCCAATAACTCTCACTAAATTATGTAACCAAGTTATCCATGACATTGTGATAAACAACCATGCTGCTAATCCGCATAAATAACTTCCAAGCAATGTAACCATTCATCCTCTTGTCCTAGTGCAACACGTGTTAGGAAAATATGTCTCAACCTTGCATTTACATATGGTTACTTTATAGTAATTTATATTTGAGGACAAAATTTTCTTAAACTTTTAGCAATGCTTTAGATGGGCGAGATAAGCATCCTGATAAAATTTTGTTGAAAAATCATGTCCATATATATCTAAAGATATTAAAGTTTTGGTTTTGAAGTTGATGATGAAATTTTGCGAAGTCAATTTTGAAGGCCTTAAAGGCTCTAAAATGGCTCTAAAGTTTTTATAATTGCCATAGTTAGTTATAGCTTGATAGAAAATAACATGAGATTTCTGACACTTCAAACAATTTGTTCATCAGACACCCGATTCAAAAATTATGGCCTAGATGAAAGTTGGGTCTCCTAAAATAATAAATATAAAAACATATTAAACACATAAATGAGTTGGAAAATGGAGTTGCACGTGTTGGTGTGTGTTTTGACACATCATAGGGCATCGTTGATTGTAGAAAAGATGGGCACCACTTCAATAGGTATTTTTTAGCCCATGGTTTTGTAATACCATTTGATAGTTTCATTTATTGTATCTCCTATATATTAAGTGTGTGAGATGGATGGTATGTTTAAGAGTCTTATAGCAATTTAATTACCTCTGGATATTTGGTTGGTGATACCCTTGTGAGAAGCTTGCTCTGCAAGTATATTGTAATTAGTTGTTGATTTATTAATAATATATTAGACATCTTTTGGAGTGTGGGCTTTTTTCTCTTGAAAGGGTTTTTCCCATGTAATCATTGTGTTGTGGTATGCATGTTATTTATGTTTTTTCTAGTAAGTTTCTATAATTTTTTTAAAGATCTGAGAAATTCTTAATTGACCCTCCTATCAAGGTTAGTGTAGGAAGTTGTTCCACTACCTTAATTTCCTTACAAGTGGTATTAGAGTCTGATCACCTTTGGTTTCAGTTGTGGGTTATTGGTATTCTAGAACAAATCTAGTTTTTATTGGGAGCTTGTGTAGAAGATACTTTGTGATCTTGTTGCAGGATTTTTTCAGATGGCAAGTTCGTCAGGGGGAATAGAGGTAAAGAAATTTTTAGATGTGGACGTTGAAGATGTAGGATTTTTTAATAGATCAAGATCCATGGAATGCTATTGATGAGAATGCCTTAATACCTAGAGATCTGGATAGGATTGCTAAATATAATGTTATGGATCGTAAAACCAAGGGTCTAATCAGATTGTACCTAGAAGACTCTATTCTTATCAATGCCTACGAAGAGACCTCTACAAGTAAACTATGGAAGAATCTTGGTGAGATGTATCAAACCGAATCTTTATTTAATAAGATTTTTCTTAAGAAATAAATTATATTAGCTCAATTGGCATCAATTGGTTTCAAGATGAATGGGGATAAGAAATGTCAAATCTTTTTTTCTTTTTTTTTTCTAATTCATGAAATTCTCTTGTTATGGCCATTGGTAGTAGTATAATTATGAAGACAAGAGATGTGGTGGGCTCTTTGATTTCTAAAGAGATGAGCAGGAAGGTATCCACATGTACCAAGGAGGCCCTAGTATTTTGTGGAAGACCTAAGAAAAAAGGAAAGAAGAATGAGAAGCTTAATATATCTAAATCCAAGGAGAGATCCAAATCTCATAGAAAGTACAAAGTTATTTGCTGGAAGTGCAGTAAGCCTGGACACATCTGTAAGACCCGCAAAGAAGAAAAGAAGAAAAAGAAGAAATTTGATTTAGATTCTATGTTCAAGAAGGACTACGGTGATGCATTGGATGCAACTTTGGCCACTCATGCATGTGACGATGCATGGTTAATTGACTTAGGTGCATCTTTTCATATGACCTCAAATAAAGAATGAATTTCTGAATATGAAGAATTTGATGGAGGTAGGGTGTACTTGGGCGATAATTATCATTTAAATATTATTGGCTGTGGAAAAGTTAGAATCAGGTTTTCTGATGGTAGAATAAGAAGGATTAATGGTGTGTTGCATCTCCCTAGTCTAAAACAAAAAATTTTATCTATGAGAAAACTAATAGATTTAGGTATGCAAGTAGTCCTTTTTAGAGGAAGCATGCAAATTGGTAAGAGGTGCTATGGTGATTGCTATAGGTTTCAAAATTGGTACATTGTATAAGATGGATGCATACACTAGTGAGTGTAATAGTACTTTTGGGAAGACCAAATTTGGGGATAAATCATTGGAAAATGTGAGGGTTTCGCCTTCAGAAAATGGCCTTGGATTTTGGGTAACTAAGGGTGCCTTTTCTTCTAATGCCAAATGTAACACCCCGCTAGGGAACCCAAGAGGACAAATCATCTAACCACTAAAGGCTGCGAGTAATTTTTTTTAAAAACTAACTAATATGATATGCATAATCTCTAATACATAAATAATCACTTTCTTTGAATACAATACTACTAATCTAGCTAAGTTCTCACAGGTTCCCTAACGTCGCTACTCAAGCAACATTATTTAACCTATACATCTTAAAGAGATATACATTGAATTAGAAGCTTCACATTATTCAAAATGCACCAAAGTATATGTTATTATCTCATAAAACATAAGTCAATCCCCTATCATTATTTGATTTGCCAACTCAAGCCATTAATTCATAACTAATCATCAAAATCATAAACATCTACTAATCTATCCTTTATATTAGTTTCATTTAAACATTAAGGTAGAGATAAACATTCTTTAAGGTATGCATTATCCTTATGGACTTTTCATTAATCCACATTCCCTTTAAAGGCACTAAGTATACCTTCTTCCTTTTTAAATTAATCATCTATCATTACCATCAAATTAGCATTTCCATCCATTAATTCATATCTACCCATTGACTAAAAGTTTGATTACTACTCTATCATTCACAATACTTTCTTTTGAACATTAAATTAAAGGATAACATTTTACTTCTTTTCCAACATAAACAATCATTCCTTATTACTAACAATTCATTTCTCGTTCCATTATTACATAGCTATTAGTGACAATTGATTTCCTTCGAATACTAAGTTAAAATATAATATTTTATTTCCTTTAGATACACCATAGCATATCTATTCCTAGGTTCATTTACCTTTAAACAATTAACATAAGGAGATAACTTCTAAGAGATACAAGTGTCAAAATATCATCTTTAAATGCTTTATAACATTACAACATGCTCACTTTTTCCTTTATTTTCTCCTAAAAATACGTTGGCCCCCAAGTAGGCACATGCAAAACTAAACACCTTTCGCGGAGACAAGGTTGTCCGATCGTGCCATCTCTAGGCACCTTCTCCCACTCCCATCCCTAGTCTGTAGATGCTGGTAACAACACTAGTGGCATGGGCAAGGCATAAAATTAATCTTTTTAATGTGTTTTTTTTTATCGGCAATCTTTTTAATGTGTTATCCCCCCCTTTCCCAGTTCATTTATTTAGGCTATCACTTTAAGACAACTCATCAGTGAGTTACCCTGGTAGCCACTTAGGGTCCCGATGCCCATTGTGAGCCACTCACCTAGTGTACCTAGGTTCTCTACCTACAAATATATAATGAAATCATCAAGAAACATTGTCATAACAATAAAAATTTCATTATAACTTCAGAGTATCATCTAATTAGGTTTAGGTGATCACTGTTTGTCCCTAGTCCATCGAACATCCCTAAACCCTAATCTGGTATTCAAAATGATAGAAAACACATAATAAGTCATCAAAATGCACCCTACATTATATCACAATAAAATATCTAAAAATAAGATCTCAAGTGCCTCTGGTACCAAATCAAAACCACAAAACATCATAACATGATCATGCTGAAGAAAACATGTTGATTCCTAAAATTTGGCTAAGTTTGAAATTTTCTAAAAACCCTCAAAATCTAGAATCTTTATTTGAACTCCTATGAGGCTAAATCCACTCTCAAACATCCTGAAAGTATTACATAAAATTTAACTTAAAGTATAAGAAACTTATACTTAAATGTTACATTTTATGTATCACCCTAAGACTGAAACCAAACTGAAAACACCAAAATGACCTAGTTATTTTCCTTCCTGTCTAAAAAATGAACCATACATGAAATAATAACAAAATTTAGTGTAATAAAAGGTAAAATGCATCAAAATTAAGATCCTATCAACCTCTCGTACCTATTTAGGCCCTAAAACTGACTTTCTGGGAGTTTTGTGCACTTGGTCCCCTGTTCTGCGCAGTTGGGGCCAAAATTTGCATACTTGGTCATGCAATATATGCACTTGTTCAAGGAATTGCACACTTGGTCATGGGAATTGTGCACTTGGGTATTTGAGTTGCGCAGTTGGCACCAGACTGTGTTTGTTTAAAGGAAAACAAGCCAAATTGACATTACGACTAAAATTGGCCAAAATGAGGGCCTTGGAAGAAAAATACGAGGGAGATCCATTTTAGATATTCTCGATTCCATTCCAAAAAAACATCAAACTCATCATAGACATAAGACCAATCTATAATTTTCTCAAAGAGTAGACATATGTCTCATTTTCATAATACAGAATTACAATGCAACATGAATCCAACTCAAATCAATTCACTTCCTAAAGAGGTCTAATGCATTCAATACATAATAAAATCATAGAGAGGTCATTGGACCACTTCTCACAATACATTAAATACAAAAAGCATTATCCAAGAAACATCCAAAAGATATCAAACAGTACATAGATACCAACATTTGCAAACTGCATTAAGGATTTCTTTCCAAAAACTCAATTATAATTTTTCAACATAATAAAACATCACAAGGAATATCCAAGTCAATAAAACATAGCATCTCACAAATCCATTTAAAAATTCTTTGCAAAAGACAATAACTATCTATGAAATCATAAACACACAAGAGTCTCATTCATTGATTATGAGCCTACCTCTGTCTTGCGGAGAATACTCACATTGAGAAGCAAAAGGGAAGACTCTATCCAATCATTACTTGTTCAGGAAAGACCTCCAAGCAAATTCAACAAGTCAGAGCCAAATAAAATACAAGGTATACCAACTTTCTCCCTCTCAAAAATCACAGGTATCTCTCATAAATTTTTCAATATAAACTATCTCAAAGCTCACACTCGTACTTAGATCCTTCTAAAAACACTCCTCAAGGAAATCTCCTCTCCAAGTCTCTGCAAACTACTCTTCATATCCCATATCATATGCCCAGGAATAATGTGGAAGGAATGATTTTCCTCTCTATATTTATTCCCTGTGAAGGGAGTTGTATGGGGAAAAAACACCCTTTCAACCATTTTATAACCATGATTAGCTCATTAATTTACTTCAAGGAAGGTAGAGAAGAAGAAAAAGATGTATTTCAGATATTAACGATATTCGTCATATAAAGTCAGATTACTACTTCAACTTTTAGACACTTATATAAATGGTTGCATTTACTTGTTGAGTTTTCAAATTCTTATTTTGTAAAGACATGAAAGTTCATTAGCTCTATATTACACACTCATTTCTTTTACCAATTCTTATCGCCCCTTAGCCAAGAAAGAGAGTCAGTTTTCAAATTTCAATCTAAACATGGTACATAATTTTTAATTCTTATATAAGTATGAACCCACTGACATACTTTATTAATCACACAAATCAAATATTATCATTTTAACTCTACAAAAACAAAAGTGAGTGTTATCTCAACCATACATTTATTCTAGCTCTTTTATAGTTACTAGGCATTTTACCTTATAATGTATATTGGCTAGTAAAAACAATGAATTCTAACCCTAATGCGTCTTTGGTAATCTTGAAGGTATATCAGTGGTTCTTTTGTTGACATGTATTTGTTTGAGGTGCTTGTTTGACTCATTCTATTCTAATGTAGTTTGACAATGATGTACTTATCAATGATTTTTATCGCTTTGGTATGTGGTCACCATTTGATGATTATGATATTTTAGGACCTTATGTGTTAGGATGGATACCTAACAAAAATAGTGATTTATATGTGAGTGATTCTTTGTATCAATGATTATGATTTACAACTCTTCCTAATGATTAGGTCCTCGTATGTGATGGTTCTGTATGGTTAGACGTATTTGTTCATGATTATTGTTATATCATACCTATGTACTCATGATATGATTATCTCTTTGGAAATTTGATTTGATAATGTGACTAAACCTAATGGATTATGATATAACCCTTGGTTATAACTGATTCATGATTTATATACTTGATGTTATATGTGTGTGTGTATCTATGATGTGATTTCATGACTAGGAACAAAGTCGTAGTTACTCACCTAGTGATGTCCACACGATCTCTCAATCCCAATCATTTGTCTGCATTGTCTTCCTTATATAGGTATATGTATATGTATATGCACATGTATAGTTTCTATGTGATGCAGGCTTGCAGGTACTGGGCATCGACTCCACCTAGCTTCATAAGTCTGAGCGTGCCCTCAACTCCTCGATAGTTGTTCTGATTATGTAAAAACAAGTTTTGAAAGGATCCAAAACCTTGTACAAAGAAGCAAAATATAGGGCAGTGAAAGAACAAAGAAACTACTGTGATGTACCACCAACAAACCAAAGGGAACAAAACATTGTTCCCACCAAATGGAGCAGAGACAAGAAGGCTATCAAGATTTACATTTTAGCCCATCCTTATGTGAACATAAATTCATGTCAAAAGAAGGCTTGGAAGACTTTAATTTCTTTCCTTTAACTGTTGTCCATCCATCCTCCACCTTCTCATAAACCTGAGAAACAAGGCTGGACCCACCACTAACCACAGTTGGGATAGGGAAAACATCAAAACCAATCCCCATTACCCCCCTTGGAGAAATAGGGATAGCAGGAACCACAACACCTGCAGACAAGACAGTTGATCCAGAGATAACATAAACATTCTGGTTAGGAGTAGAAACAACATGTGAAAGGACAACATCATATGTCTGAACGAAGGCTGCATCCGAAATAGCATCAGTAACACCTACCTTAGCGCGATCATCTTGAGATGATAAAAGATCCGAACCCCCATCCTTAGAAACTTTACAAATTGTATGGTGGCCAAAAGCCCCCAGCCACCAAGAAGGTAATTTATTCGTTTTAACTTTATCAGATAAGCACCGCGCAACAATATGGCTAGTCTTGTGGCATTTCTTGCATCTAAACGGGATGCCCTCATAATATAGATTCTAGATCCAAGAGCCCCTAGGGGAAGCCAAAGTAATCTTCTCTGGGAGACCCTTAGAAACATCAACCTCCACTAGGATACGAGCATATGTCGTATGAAGAACATCAGAGGAATCCAGATCAACCGTCTAGAAATCCCCAATAGCCTCCCCCACAAATTCCAGAACAGAATCCGACCAAAGATGAAGGGGAAGATTCAGGAGCCTTACCCATAAGGGTATTTTATTGAAGGACTCAGTAAGAGGATCGAACCCCTAATGCCAGGGTTTGGCCATCAGGGGGAAACAATCCTCCCAAGTGAAACAACTTTCACACAAAATAGTTCTCCTATCTTCAACATTTTCAAACTATGCAATAAAAAAACCCTTTGCCACAGGGTAAATCTGAACAGCTTCAGATAAAATGGGTTCCCAATATTTGGATATCCAAGCATGCATGTCTGATAGAGAGGGCCAAAAACCCCTGAATATAAAGATAGAAACATTAGAGGAAAAATCCTCCGCAATTTTAAAGATCTCATCTGCTATATCAGATTCTAGATTCACCACAATGGGATCACTTACACAGACAGGCTGCACAGAATGGACGCCCTCTCTACCAGTTGAAGACATTGCTCCATTGATGTTTGCTTCAAATGCTGCAATGTCAACATACGATACTGTAGTCCCCTTAACTGTAGAGGACATCGACAGAGCTCCCCCACCAAGAGCAGCCACACCCAGCGCATATATGTGAGATTTCAAACTCGACAGATGGGAGTTAGCATCGGCAGCAACAGCGGAATCCATCTAACATTTTTTGCAGAGATAGTACCAAGGTTCTCACAAATACCTTCCCTTATGGCCATAGGTTTCCTATTTCAGAGGTCTACCTTTCCGAGGTTAGGCATTCTTGTGACTTTTGCTCAGTTTTTTCCCTATCTAGTTTTGTGGTATTATGTTGATGTTATTGGGATGATTCTCAGTTGATTTTTGCAATGTTGTGTTTGAGGGTTTCATGCTTGGTTAGGAGTTTGACTTGACTTTCCTTCTTGACTATGGTTGACCTTGTTTGATCTCATGGTTATTTCGACGTATTTCATAGTTGAATGTTATGACCTCTTTTGGATACTTAGGTTTAGTTGGAGCCATGCAAT
>MU225808.1:3760168-3781552 GCA_018584345.1 Thuja plicata | reverse complement strand
TATATATATATATATATGGATGGACACATATATGTATATGTATATATACAAGTTATATGTGATTATATTTGCATGATTGTGGATATTGTTTATGGTGTATAGTTTGGAATTAAAATAAAGTATAGTATTATTAATAATTAGTGCGATGTATAGTATTACTAATGTGGATAGGTTATATATATACATAGATATTGATGTAATTATTCATACCTTATAAGAAACATATTATGATACATGTGTATGAATGAATATAAAAGCATTTATTAAGTTATATTTGAGTAAGAAATAGTTGTGAGTTTATAATAATATTATGTTATTAAATAATGCCCTCTAGTTAAGAATTAGTTGGGAGTTGGTTACCACCCAACAAAAATCTTGGAAATCTATTTGAGAGAGTTTGTTTTTCATTCTTAGAGGAGGGTCTTGTTGGAGTTTTAATGAGAGAGAAATTATGAAATTTGGAGAGGAAGTTTGTAGAGTGTTTTTGCTTGAAGATTTCATAGTTTTCTTTTCTTTTGAGAGAGGGACATTATTTGAGATTTTCAATTGTTGAGAAAGGAGGTTATTGATGTGGATTTGGAATTTATTTCTTGGATATTTCTGTAAGTTGAAAGGGTTTTGGAATGCTTCATCTCAAGTTTGGATTGCTTTCTTCTTTTGGTCTTCCTCTTCTTCCTTCTTCAGTGGGATCTTCGCAGGACCCGAGGTAGGAATTGAATCCCTTAATGCCATAATTTATTTTATGAAATATGAAGTGTTCTATTTGATTTTATTATTTATTCTATCTGTACCTTTAATTCCTATAAGTATTTGTGAATTTGAATTCATTTTGGTGAAAAATTGCCATGTGTTTTCCTAGGTTTTCTACAATTCTTATTTTGAAAATCTGTCATTTAAACGTATTAATTTGGATCTAGGGTTTCAATGGGTTTATTTTATGGAATTTGAATTCACCAATCTGAAACAGGCGTTTCTTATATTTTATATTTAGGTCTCAATTAATGCACTATTATGTGCATTGTGTGGGACTATTTTTGTCCATTATGCATTCTGATTTATTAGTCAACTTTCTCTGCATGGTACGGCCTAGTATGGATTGTTACAGGTTTAATTTTTATACCAGAGATAGATATATTTCTAATCTTTCATATTACATTTTTTGGTGCATTTGTGTTATGTTTTGAGGAAGTTACATCTGTTTTAGCGAAGGCAGGTCTGAACCCCAACTAGGGTTTTTGGTTTTAGAACAAAAGACATAACTTTCTTTTCCACCGTTGGATATTTATAAAACTTGGATTGTGAGTCTATAATTATGTTAGATAAATATCCACCAAAGCGATTGGCTTGATTATTGTTTATTTGGAAGATATGGGTGACTGTTCTTTGATGACTATTCTTTGCATTTAATACTTGTTTGAAATAAATTAGTTTAAAGAAGATTACCAAGTTTTAGGGGTTGTATGGTTATTAGAGGCTGATAGGATGATTTTTTTATTCAATTGGATTATTATTACTCTGGTTATGATTTTTTATCATGCATGGTGCATTTAGATGCCTCTTTAAATGTTTTGGATTAATCTAAATGCCAGATTAGGATTTAGGGTTGTCTAGTGGATTAGGGACAACTATTCATTTTATAAACTCAATCAATTGATGTTGTGGCATTGTTAAGACTTCCATCATGTTCTATTGTGGTTTCCTTATGCTTTCATAATGTCTATTTATAGGTAGGGAACCCAGTTTAGAGATCATGCGATTTATGATCATGTCTCCGGTGGTCCTATTTGCCTTATTGTTCATCCTTTTGTGTTGTGATTTTGGGGAAAGGTTATTGCCAACTTAGGAATATCCCAACTGATACCTCTTGTGTGGACCTTGGTTTCTATCTCCTAGCACGGGGGAGTGGACCTCTTCAGATCCACGTGGTTGGGTGGTTAATCTTTTTATATCGAGGTATTGTTCGTGGTTCTATGGATGATCCTAGTGCATGCTTCCTTCTAGAATTGCAGTTGAAGACTTGTCTATTGTAACATGTATCTTGTACTTAATGTAATATGTATTCATGTATTTGTGAGTTCCTGCATAGAGACATCTATAAATGATCAATGTTGTAATATGATGTACTTCAAGAAGTGTAAGGAATGGGTAGATCTAGGTGAAAGAAAAGGGAAAGGATTATATGTTATCTATGCTAAAGGAAAGTTGATTGTGATACTTGATCACGACTCTTTTATTATTTAATTTCTTCATTTAAAAAGAAAATGAACTTAGATTTAGTATGAAATATTGTATCTACGAATGAGGGTGTTATCTCTTAAAGAAAATGGTTCAAAAGAAGTTATTGTGAAATGATGAAATGAGATAGTATCTTGATTGTAGTATTCAAATGATGGCAATGTTTACTCATTACCTCTAAAGGTGTATGGAGTAATGAAATACATAGGATATTTCTTATCTCTCTTACTTGAATGCTCAAATGAAAAAAAAAACCTGACATAAAAGATCTCTTTATGTTAATGGCGCTTTTGTGGAAAGATCTTTGTGTAGTTACTGTCATGTTACCTAGTATGAACCTAATTTTGATAAAGGAACTTAGGATATGTTGAGCTATTAACATATTTAAATTATGATGATGTAAAGAAAATGAAATGTTAACAATGCATATTAGGAATTAGGGATCATTAAATGTTACATAGGCAAATGAATGGTTACGTTAAAGGTTAACTTTCCTAGATGAATTTTAATATGTAAAAGAAGAATCTAAAACCATCTTTTTCTTTATTTCAAAGTCATGTGATTTGATAGTAAGCTTAATTTATCAATTAGATGTATTGAATGAGTATCTTATGGTTAAGATTGGAATATTTACTTGGAGCACTAAATGAATCTAGAATAATGCAATTTAGGAATATCTTACTAATGGATTGGTTCATGTTGTTAAGTAACAACGTTAGGGAGCCTGTGGAGGACATAGGTTGAGTTATATTTTTAATGATACTTTATGTTGTTAAGAGAAATTATATTCATGTTCGTGAATTAGGTAATCATTGTAAAGTATTTTCATGTTGGTTGTTTAAAAAAAAAAGTACTTGCAAATTTAGTGGTGTTAGTTAACATATTTTTCCAATGCAAGATTTGCAATAACAATTAATAAAGATTATAACTCCATGCCCATTTGGTAATTGGAAAAAATGCTAAATAACAAATGGGATAATCTCATGATTACTCCCTCTGCATAAAGGTACAACTCCCTCTACAAATATTGGTGTTCACTTCAACAAAACCAAAATATAAACATGAACAATACTTTTGACCAGAATGCATTCAAAGGCAGAAATATTCACACATCAACATGATATGAACAACAGATATAATCTACGAAATAAAATGATGACCAATTCAAGCCAACAAACTTGCCTCTTCTTATCTACTCTATGAAGGAAAATATTGTCAATCTAACTTTAAACATATCTCCCATTCATACAAATTTTCACAAAAATTACAAAGCAATAATATATCAGAACAAACGTTGAACTCTAACAGAAGATTCTCACATTTACTTCAAACATACATGTCCAAAGTTGAGATATATTTCATTTAACCAACGGATTAAAGTCTTTATAATCCACTTAAAGAACTATATGCTTGAAAGGTCAAAATATTATATCTAATGCTTAGTGAAAAAAAAAATAGGCTGACCCTCACAAAGTCTTAATACAGCCTATATATATAGCTTGGGCATAACTATTTTTACAAAACTAGAATTTCAAAATAACTCTATGCGAGAGTAAAAGTAAACTACTAAGATCAAGAAACTAAAAACAAACCTAAAGAATAGATCATCATGCTATAATTCTGGAGGCACTCTTAGGGTTGGGTTGTGGTTGCAGAAGATGTGGACTAGCTTTGTGTTGATGACGTGTCCCATTGTTTCTTCCATTCCACGTGAGCAACAAAGAAGTTGACAATGGCCTGAGAGTTTGGCAAACTGATATGCTTGATTCTCTGCTTCCATACCTCATGATCTTTGTGTACCTGTGTTACCGTTTGTTCATGAGTTTCTAGGTGATCAAGACAAATAACCAGCATGGATTCAATTTTGGCAATTTTTGAAAAATCACCAGCCGAGAGTGATCTTGCATCCTTGATGTCTTGTATTTTGTCCTTGAAGGACCTAACCATCTCCTCTAGCTTCTCCATGGTCTTCTCATCTTCTTTCAATGGTTGTACTTCTATACACTTGAGATCATTGCACATTACATCAACAAGTGAAACAAGTTCCTTTGACAATTTTGTGGATTCTTCGATCCCCTATTTGATCATTGAATTTCTCCATTCCAAATTTTCTTTCAAAACATAAAGGATATTATCATCTAGTCCCATGACCGATTTTTCCTGTAGGAACTTCACCACTTCGAGCTTTTGCACATGCATCATCTGCACAACCACTGCCATCCTCTAGATCAATTCTTTTTCCCAAGTAGCTATCACTGTCTCCAAACTACCCCTTACAATTGAATCTTCTCCATATGTCTTACTCAGGGAATTGATATACTTTGTACCATCTTGAATGATGGAATCTATCCATTCAGTGCAAGCCTCGACAATCACCCTATTCCGATGGATCTGATCCTTTATCAATATGTTCGTTGGGGACTTTCGATCGAATGACAAAGATAACCGTGAATCGGGCACAAGAGAAAGGTGATGTATGGATTTGATGTATTCAACCATCTGCCTTAATGATGTCTTCATTTCCTTCTTATCTTTTTCATCCTTCCATGTCCGGGAGATCATCCTCTTGGCTGATGACTCCAAATGTTTGGCATCAGTAGCACGGGCAATCACACCAAGATCTATCTTTTCGATCTTGAAATATTCAGCTGTTAAACCATTAACATCTTTGTCTTTTGGCGGTATCGCCACCTCTGCTGTCCACCGCTCTATTTTCTCATCCGCTTCCACCATTGCTTCAATCTTGGGTTTTTTAATTTTTACTTCCTTACCCAAGCACTTACTTACCATATCCTCTACTAGCACAAACATTGGTACAATGGTCCTCTTTTTTCTAATTGAAGTTTCAAGCCATTTAGGCACACCTGTAGGATTTTTTGCTAGTGGAGTTTGTAATTCAGAGGAATTAATCATGGTTATACTATCTGTATTATCCATGTCTTGAGGTTTTGGCTTTTGAATATCCGTGGATTCAAAGATTTCTTCGGTAGAATCCAAATCAACAATTTCATCGCTCTTTGAAATATTCTTATTCCTTTTGCTTCTAGACCGGGTAACTCGAACAAGGGAAGAAACTGCAGTAGCAGACTTCAACTTCTTGTTGGTGTGATTCTCAGATTGGTTTTCACCTGCAAGATAAGGAGTAGCATGAAGGCTAGTGCACCTACTTTGAATTATAGAGACTATAGGATTTTGCTTGCCCGAAGGAGTCTCTGTCTCTTGTGTTAATGGCTCCTCATGTCTTGGGATTTTTCTTACCCTGAGGAGAGACATGTCACCCATTTCTGGAATGGAGCTTACAAGACTAGTTGTGCGCTCAAATTTAGGGAGGGACGACTTATTGTATGCCATTTTGATTACAATGCACCTCCACAAAAATAACATGGAACTAGAAGCAGGGAATCCCAAAATCTACCTCTACTCAACAATAGAATCAACAGAGCCAAAGTTTTGTCGAAACTCACCAGAATTAATCAAACCCTAAAATCTTGAATGCACAAGCGCTATTACCTTCTTGACTTTCTACTCCGCCTATACTGAACAACTTCAAGATGTTTACAAAAATAAATTGCAAGCCACATAAATAGAGGTTCAGAGAGATTTACTAAGATTTGGCACGCTTGAATTACTGCGGTTACCACTTTTATTAATGATGATTTAACAACTTAACATCTCATAAATTATCCATCCTTTCCACATGCATGTGCTTGTCTTTTCATGAATACTTGTGAAAAATAGACTTTCAAATATTAAAGTGCTCAGAGTATTCTCTCCGTACTCCACTTGCCTTTTAATGATTTACAAAGAAACATTAAACTTTCGGAATAGATGATTTTCAAACATTCAACCGTGAACCCAAAAAAAATAATTTCAAAGTGCATGTTCAAAGAAGGACTAGGACTCGACACAATGACGCAAAATCAAGATTGGGACTCAGCGACCTTTTTACTTTTGACAAGACAGGAGCGACTTGTTTTGAAATTTTAAATTTTAAATTGAACCGATGAAGGTTCAAGGTTCAATTTCAAATTCAGATAGACGTCGCTAGACTAGGACACGTGCACTGGAAGTGAACTTGCATTTTGAACTTGACCCGGGTTCAGATTTTGGTTCAAATCAGACAAAAAGACAACATTATTTTAAGAACAAGGGCATGTTGACACAAGCAAAAATAATGGGGTAACATCGACTCTGACTGGGCACCTAGACTTACAAGGATAATGAATGATCCTAGAATCTTTGGTTTCGCACTAGACCGAAAAAATAACAGAGCGAGACCGACTTAGCACAACAAAAACTTCTACAAACCTAAACACAACAAAACACTATGTACAAAGGAAACTGAGAAAACTTGTAATTGATAGATCTTTAAATCTTTCCCATTGTAGGACAGGGGAAGTTGTGTTCTATCAAGATACTACAATTTGAAAGAATTCAGCCCCAACACTTGATTGATCACAAATGGACCCTTCCAAAGGGACTCAAACTTGCTGTGAGCTCCCTTTGGTTATCTGGGTTTATCCTAGAGCAGCACCTAGCCTCCTATAAACTTCCTAGGCCCTGCCTTCTGATCAAAAATCTTCTCAACTCGACCTTGGTGTTGTGCGATATGATCAACTAGATTCTCACGTTCTTTTTCTATCTTGGAAATATACATAATCCTTTTTCTAGGGCATTTTGGAAAGTATTATCCACAATCACCTTTTGTAATTTGGAAGTAGAGAGTTCCAATGGTAAAGAAAGTTGAGCCTCAACACCATAAATCAATTCAAAAGGGGTCATCCCGATTTCTCTTTTGGGAGAAGTTATGTCGGCCCATAAGGCTTCATACAACCTATTATGCCAATCCTTTGCATTCTCATTCACCAAATTATTCATGATGGCAATCAACTTTTTATTGGTTGATTCTGCTTGCCCGTTACCCTGGGGAAAATAAAATGAAGAGTGGGCCAGACATATTCCATGATCATAGCAAAATACTTGTAAGGGTAGGCTCATTTTCTATTTGGATATTAGTCCGCTCCTTTTCATTAACCTTGTGCCCAACATCCCCTTTGAAATATTCAACTGATTTATCGAATTCCTTTGGGTTTAAATTAAGATACTCTGCAAGAGATATCTATATTCTAGATGATTTGCAAAATTTGAGAATATCAAAAGAGGAATTAGATTCGAACCTTTTTAAAATTTGAACCTTGGCAATATTTGAACTCTAACCTTTTAAAATTTTGCCAGTTCAATTCAACGATTACTTTGCTCTGTTGACCAGCTCAGAGTATGGTGTATGCCCCGACGATTTGCCCGCTTACTGATTCCTTTTTAACATTGAACACGAAGGCTCTTCCAAAGTCACTAAAATATCGCCACCTCTTTCAGAGTCAGACTCATATTCCAAATAGTGCAGGAGACCATCCTAACTTCTTTCCCAAGAGACCATCATTTTGACAAGGATACCTTCTAGGTATATCTTGATAATGAAAATTGGTTTTGGGTAATTGTCTCTTGAGGGATATTACGTCATTTACTAATCTTTGCATAGGCTATGAGGATGAAGGTGTATGTGCATTAGAAGTCTGAACTTCTTTCTTCCATTTTCCGGCGGTGATTAGGTCATCTTCTACTTGTATTGTTGTGGATTGAGCAACGGCTAAATTTGCTACTCTTTCCCTTTTAAAGTAAAAACTTATATAAGGGGGCATTGCAGTGATAAAGAAACATTTTCGATTCTCTACTGTAGGTCTTTCATTAGTAGGAATCTTATTGACAATCTTATCATATTTAGCAACAAACTCTCTCATAAGTTTGTGAATTTACTTTTTAAGTTGGGTTAATATAGCCAACAAGGAATGTTCATCTTTTGTTCCTTTAAATCTTGCTTCAAATCTAGTCTTCATGTCATTCCAATTAGTAATGCAGCTTGCAGGTAGATGATGAAACCATTCTGTAGCACTGTCAGTGAGAGTTTGGACAAACAACCTTACCGCAACATCTTGATGTTGCACTGCCAACACACCACATGCCACAATAAAAGCATTTAAATGTTCATTGATAGTTTTACTTCCATCACCGTTAAATTTAGGCAAGACTTCCTTTGCTCCTTTAGGCAGGGCATTTAATTGTGTTCCTAAGTTCAGAGACCCTATAACTACTCCCCAAGGATGTGTCATGATCAAAGTAGAAGGATTTAGGTTTATTACAATAGGAAGAACAATCCCGTGTAAGATAAGATCCTGACAAACTGGTGAAACATGGGTTTTAGGTGGTTCAGGTGGTCTGCTTTTGGATCTTCTTGGAGTGAGATTTGGAGCAAAATCCAAGTTTTGTAGGATTTCAAAGATTGGGTCAACTATTCCTTCTCGTCTCAAAAACCTAGTACTCCATACTGAATGGATAAAAACATACGGGTGAGATTAATAATTGGGACGTTCTTGCTTTCTTGGAACTTGAGGTGGGATTGGTGCTAAATTGCGGACCCGGTTTTCAGCTTCTCTTCTCCTTTGTCTTTCAACTAAAAACCTTAGATTTGTAGCAATATCTTTTTCTCTTTCTAAGACCGAGTTTTCTTATCTATAATTTGTAGGATTTCTCCTCAAACGCCAAGCCAAAGTATTCAATTCACTTATACTATCTTCCCGTGTGTCTTGAAAACCCAAATTTGGTTGCATTACAGGAAAGACATTTTCATGGGGAAGAACCATATTGCCCCATAGATTGGCGATTGGTAGATTATTTCTCAAAACATTTATTAGTTTCCCCAGCAGAGTCGCCACAAATTGTTAGTTAATAGATTTTTCCAATGTGAGATTTGCAATAACAATTAATAAAGATTATAACTCCATGCCCATTTGGTAATTGGAATAAAATGCTAAATAAAAAATGGGATAATCTCTCACGATTACTCCCTCTGCATAAATGTGCAACTCCCTCTACAAATATTGGTGTTCACTTCAACAAAACCAAAATATAAACAAGAACAATACGTTTGACCAGAAAGCATCCAAAGACAGGAATATTCACACATCAACATGATATGAACATCATATATAATCCATGAAATAAAACAATGACCGATTCAAGCCAACAAACTTGCCTCTTCTTATCTACTCTATGAAGGAAAAGATTGTCAATCTAACTTTAAACAGATCTCCCATTCATTCGAATTTCCACAGAGACTGCAAAGTAATAATATATAAGAACAAATGTTGAACTCCAACAAAAGATTCTCACATTTACTTCAAACAAACATGTCCAAAGATGAGATATATTTCATTTAACCAACAGATTAAAGTCTTTACAATCCACAGGAAGAATTATATGCTTGAAAGATCAAAATATTATGTCTAATGCTTAATAAAAAATCAGTCGACCCTCAAAAAGTCTTAATACAACCTATATATAGCCCGAGGGGCATAACTGTTTTTACAAAACTAGAGTTTTAAAATAACTCTACGCGAGAGAAAGTAAACTGCTAAGATCAAGAAATTAAAAACAACCCTAAAGAACTGATCATCATGTTATCATTCTGGAGGCACGCTTAGGGCTGGGTTATGGTTGCGAAAGATGGGGACTAGCTTTGTGTTGATGACACACCCCATTGTTTCTTCCATTCCACGTGTGCAACAAAGAAGTTGACAATGGCCTAAGAGTTTTGCAAACTGATATGCACGATTCTCTGCTTCCATACCTCCTGATCTTTACATACCTGTGTTACCATTTGTTCAAGAGTTTCCACGTGATCAAGACAAATAACCAACATGGATTCAATTTTGGCGATTTTTGAAAAATCACCAGCCGAGAGTGATCTTGCATCCTTGATGTTTTGTATTTTGTCCTTGAAGGACCTAACCGTCTCCTCTAGCTTCTCCATGGTCTTCCCGTCTTCTTTCAATGGTTGTACTTGTATACACCTGAGATCGTTGCGCATTACATCAACAAGTGAAACAAGTTCCTTTGACAGTTTGGTGGATTCTTCGATCCCCTGTTTGATTACTGAATTTCTCCATTCCAGATTTTCTTTCAAAACATAAAGGATATCATCATCTAGTCCCGTGACCACTTTTTCCTGTAGGAACTTCACCACTCCAAGCTTTTGCACATCCATCATCTGCGCAACCACTACCATCCACTGAATCCTTTCTTTTTCCCAAGTAGCTATCATTGTCTCCAAACTACCCTGTACAATTGAAGCTTCTTCATATGTCTTACTCACGGAATTGATATACATTGTACCATCCTGAATGATGGAATCTATCCATTTAGTGTAAGCCTAAGCAATCACCCTGTTCCGATGGATCTAATACTTTATCAATATATTCGCTGGGGACTTTGGATCAAATGACAAATATAATTGTGAATCGGGCACAAGAGAAAGGTGATGTAAGGATTTGATGTATTCAAGCATTTGTCTTAATGATGTCTTCATTTCCTTCTTATCTTTTTCATCCTTCCATGTCCTGGAGATCATCCTCTTGGTTGATGACTCCAAATGTTTGGCATCAGCAGCACGGGTAATCACCCCAAGATCTATCTTTTTCAATCTTGAAATGTTCAGTTGTTAAATCATTAACATCTTTGTCAGTTGGTGGTATCGCCACCTCTGTTGTCCACTGCCATGTTTTCTCATCCACTTCCACCATTGCTTCAATCTTGGGTTTTTTTAATTTTACTTCATTACCCAGGCACTTACTTACCATATCCTCTACTGGCACAGACACTGGTACAATGCTCCTCATTTTTCTAATTCAAGTTTCAATCCATTTAGGTGCACCTGTAGGGGTTTTTGTTGGTGGAGTTTGCAATTCAGAGGGATTAATCACGATTATGCTATCTATATTATCCATGTCTTGAGCTTCTGGCATTTGAATATTTGTGGATTTGAAGACTTCTTCAGCAGAATCCAAATCAACAATTCCCTCGTTCTTTGAAATCTTCTTATTCCTTTTGCTTCTAGACTGGGTAACTCAAACATGGGAAGAAATTGTAGTGGCAGACTTTAACTTCTTGTTGGGGCGATTCTCAGATTGGATTTGCAAAGGTTAGTGCGCCTACTTCGAATTCTAGAGACTGTGGGATTTTTTTTGCCCGGAGGAGTCTCTGTTTCTTGTGTTGATGGCTCCTCATGTCTGTGTTCTTTTAGCCACTTCTCGGTCCTCCTAATTACATTGAGTGTCCTATTCTAAATACAGTCCTCCTCTCACCTATCCCAATTTATCTCTGGTATGGGATTTTCTTGTACTTTCTCTACGAACATGGGATCAAGCACTTCTTCTCCTTCCCTCTCTTCCACACCTTCGATATTGATGGGAAATTACAAGGTGACTACCTGCCCTAAAGTTAATCGTGACCATAGCCTTTCTCGGACCTCGAATTCATTCTTGTTGTCTTCCCGATATTCTTCAAGTTGGGGAATATGAGTGAAACCTTCTCCGATATGCAAGTGAGCCGTTGCAAATCCCTTTCTGTCAAACTGAGGCCTAGCTGTAAATGTCTTGAAATTTAGCCCTTTTGTTTCAGCTTCTAGGTTGAGAGCGTCAGAGTGTTAGTACAACAATAGTGTCCAAGGTCAACAAGAAATACTACCCCTGAACTATTTCCTCCCTTCAACTATTTATCAATGTGGGCTAATTGCCTACAAACCTCCGTCAGGACTAAGTTATCCAGGACGTACCTAGGGAGTCTGCGAAGTTCTCCTTCAAATCCACCAACTCTGAGGTATGTAAATTTGGGGAACTGTATGAATAAACTCCCATAAATACTAATTAATTCTATGACTTCATCAGATAGTCTCTTATTCACATTCCCCTGCAACTGGTAAACCATCCTGGCGAAAAACACATCATTAGTCCTTGCAAAACTTCTTGCATTATATCGTTGTTGCAATGAAGGATAATATTCATATATTTTCATGCCAGGAACCCATGGGTCATAGGGAAGGTCATTCCACTCCCTGGTACATGCTAACAAGTAGAAAAGATAGGAAGACATGTAAAAACCTCTTTTTCCCAAAGGTTTGGCCAGATTATCATGTAATCTTTCTATTGTCACCTTCGCCCAATCCAGAAATTTCACACCATTTAAGAGAACCTGGATGAAAAAGTACATCCAATCTTCCCAATAGAAAGCGTGATGATTTCCTTTTACCCTATTGAGAAATGTTACCAGGTCCTTGACTTCAATGATGAGATGTTCCCTGGTTAAAGGGCTAGGCAATCTGGATCCTCCTTTATGTTGGCTCACAAGCCAATGTTGGGTAATCACACTTTTGTATACCTTATTTTTCACAGAAAAGTATGAATATAACGACCCTATGGACTAGTCTTCATACGATTCCATGTGAGGAATGCCCATGGCTGCCATTATTGTATCTCTTTCTATTTTCACTAAAACATCTCCAGAACGGGTACGAATGCATCTATTATCTCAGCCGTACCTATTCATACATTTCGGGACTAATTTTGGGCACGGTGTGACAGTGGGAAAGGTTGTTGCTTCTAATAGCCCGTTGTTGACAACTTTTAATGCCACAGAACCCTCTTTTGGATTTCTGAACCGCTCAAGGATTTCTTCAATAGATACACGCAGGAGAGACGTCTCACCCATTTCTGGAATGGAGCTTACAAGACTAGTTGTGTGCTCAACTTTAGGAAGGGACGACTTATTGTATGTCATTTTGATTACAATGCAGCTCCACAAAAATAAACAGATGAAACTAGAAGCAGGGAATCCCAAAATCTACCTCTACTCAACAACATAATCAACAGAGCCAAAGTTTTTTTGAAACTCACCAGAATTCTTCAAACCCTGGAATCTTGAATGCACAAGCGCGATTACCTTCTTCACTTTGTACTCTGCCTATACGAGATAACTTCAAGATGTTTACAAAAATAACTTGTAGGCCACATAAATAGAGGTTCAGAAAGATTTACTGAGATTTGGCACGCTTGAATTACTGTGGTTACCACTTTTATTATGATGTTTTGACAACAACTTAACATCTCATAAATTAGCTGTCCTTTCCACACCCTTGCGCTTGTCTTTTCATGATTACTTGCCAAAAATAGACTTAAAAATATTAAAGTGCCCAAAATATTCTCTCTATACTCCACTTGTCTTTTAATGATTTACAAAGAAACATTGAACTTTCAGAATAGATGAATTTCGAACATTGATCCGTGAACCCAAAATAAAGAAGTTCAAAGTTCAAGTTCAAAGAAGGACTGGGACTCGACACAATGACGCAAAATCAAGGCTGGGACCCAACGACCTTTTTACTTTTGACAAGACAGGAGCGACTTGTTTTGGAATTTGAAATTTGAACTTTTAAATTGAACCGATGAAGGTTCAAGGTTCAAGTTCAAATTTGGATAGACACCCCTAGACTAGGACACACAAATTATTTTAAGAACAAGGGCACGTTGACACAAGAAAAAATAATGGGATTACAAGTGGTTAGAAGCTTTGTCCTTTCGGGTTCCCTGGCAGGGCATTACATCTAGTATCAGAGCCCTAGGTTTCCACACTGGGAACTCTGGGACTCGTGGCTCATTTATTGCTCAGTGTTTTGCATAGTTTTCTTTTGATTTTATCATTGTATTAGTAAGATAGGGTCCTAGATATAAGAACTATGCTCTTGGTATTCATGTGAGATAGTTTTACAAAGTATACATGTTCTTCTATGATTAAGTTGTCTCACATCAATCACTTATGTTTTGTGTTCTAGAATTAATGAATGAGTCTCCTGAGTACTTTCATAGATAGTGGATATCTTTCTAATAAATAAATATTAATGAATTCCTCATACTTTTATGCCACCTTCTTGCTATACTCTTGGAAAGACTCAAAGTATTATGATAAGTTGCAATGTACCTTAAGTGTTGGTAGTAGCTAACCTTACCTCCTAATCCTACCTCTAAAACTTGTCACCATGAGTGCTTGTTATAGTGATTTTAGTTTACTTCATTGATTGAAAAGGCTTAACGCTCCATTTCCCTATAAATGCTAAATTTACATCATAATTGCTATGTTTGATCGATTATTCTAGTTAAGGAAATTTTATAAGTTGGAATTGAATTGCTTGCATTTATAACGAGTAAGATATTACCACGGTAATACTCATTCTTATAGAAAATGATGAAGTTACTTCATATGTATTGTAGGTTATTGTAAGGGTTGAAATATTGCATCTCTCTTTCCTTTTCCCTATTTTAGAAAATAATTGACAACCAAATCTTTGTACGGAAGGAGAATTTAGGACCTTATTAATGAGATTGCAACACTAGAATTCCTGGGTAATCCTTTTGGCCATGTTGTTGTTGAAGAATTATGAATAGTTTGGTAACATTTTATAAATTAACATTGTGCGTATTTCTCTTGAGCTTTATATGCAATTGATAATGTGACATGATGTATGATTGATTATGTTTTTCCAACACATGAATGTTCAAATGAATTGCATTAGGGTTATTTGATAATAATCACCGCAAATTAAAATAAATAAATTTTCTCTCTTCTTAATGAATGATCATCAAATGATGTTAGCCATGTAATGTAAATGTATGATTTAAATTGTTGATTTTAAAAATCTTGGGTAAAGGACCTGATTCCCCAAGGTGCATTTGTGATTAAAGGCCTATGTAGGGGTTAACCGTATTGATGAAATTGGGAGCTTTCATAATTAAAGGAATATGTGTTCTTTTGGTACAATTATTGAAGGAATAGCTAGGGTTGATGTAATATTTTCTTGACTATTTTGAGAAATTGTTTGTTCTTGACTTGGCGAATAGGTATATTTAGATGAAATATGAATGTTTTGGTAAATTTAGTAATGATGTGATTATCCTCCCCAAACTACAATATTAGACAATTGAGATTTTAGTTGACAAATATTGTTGTAACCCTTATTAATTTACTTCAATGCATTTCCTTATGGGTATTGAAATCATTATGTTAGTAAATACTAGTGTCTTGAAAATGTATATATGGTTTGATGTGGCTTTCTTGGAGGGATTTCTCATGTGTAATGGAAGTACCTAGCTAATTTATTTATTTTAGAAGATGATACTTGGTCCACTCTTGGTGTCCTTGATTGGGTGAAAAGTGTATGTCCATAATGGTTTATAATGATTAGTTGTGAATGTCTTATGTGACTAATAAGTGTGCCTAGTTCAAGTTTATTGTTTCCTTTCCATAGTTAGAACAAATGTGTGTTGATCAATGACTCTTGAAGAAATAAAAGAGCGAAATAATGTATCATTGTTCTTTGTGCCTTATTTTATATAAGTTTAAGTCATCTTCTAGATAGGAGATATATTATGTGAAAGGGTGAAGTTGATATGTGTACTTGGCTATTGGCATATGCCCATGAGGAGGTGGAATGTGATTAAGTATGTCATTGGTATTTGTACCATGTAGAAATCATGTGAATTGTGAAAAGACAAAATTAGAACATATGGATAATATATGATGTTATTGTGTACTCCCTTGTAGATATGATAAAACCCGCTCCAGTGCTTATGTTGGGTGTTGTGTATAACCAGTAATTGTTTGAGTGGCATGGAATGGTGCAATACAAGTGCCCATCCATGGAAGTTGTGTTTTGGATAAAGGTATGGGAGAGCCATACCACTCATGTGTTGCTTGCTTGCGTGTTTGTTTGTTACCCTACTGAGTGCCAACCCATAGGTGTTGGTAAGTCAATATGTGGAGGGGTAGTAGCATCACCTTTTCCTCGGGTAGTCATGTGACGTACATATAATGACGGTGCGAAGTGACCTTAGCTTCCACTACTCAAGGGAAGAGAGTAATCAATGCTTCCCCTTATGATGGCCATGTACATGTGGTTCATAAGTGTTTAGCCCAATCCCCACAGATCTTGAGCACAACATCAATACTCGATATGAGCCTCTATGAGCAGATATATGATTTATGGATATGTACATTTATATGTGGTCCAACATGTGAAGGGAGATTTATTTTAGCCCATGCTATGATGGATACCGTATTCGCACATGTTCCAACATGATGCAATGAATATGATGCCACGCCCACTGATGTTCTAACATAGTGTGAGGTGATGATACCATGTTGCTGATGGTAATGAACCGAGCTCAACAACAAACAATTTCAATATCATATAAATATTTGAAACTTCCCTATAAATTTTGATTTTTTCCTATTTTTATATGGTTGTCCCTTTTGCCGTTCCCAAAAATGGCAAAAAAAAAGCTGTCCCCAAAACACATCCCCCAATCCCTTGCTGTCTGTCCTGAAAACCCGGGGTAACATAGTTGAAAACCTTTTTCATTAGGCTCAAGTTTGAAGTCTCTAATCCTTTCAGCATAGTACACTACCATCAGCATAGCAGAATTAATTCAAAAGCATAACCAAGTGCCCCAACAGGTAGATCCACCATTAAAATAGATAAAGATTACCGACTGTTTTTAATAGTACTTTAATTGCTTTCAAGAAAGTCAGGAGAAATTTATTATTCATGTTTGCATATGAAGTTAAACATTCAAAATAATAACAAGATTACTCCAGATTTGTGATAACAAAAAGTAGCCTATTAGCTAATGTAACTGCAGCCAACCATTCATCACCAGACGAACAAAAAGTAGCATCAACAAACATTTGGCTATTCCATAAACTTGACTCCATAATCTAAACGGTAAAACTTAGAAAGGAAAAACGTCAAAATATTTCTTCATCAGAGTTATGTTTTTTGGAGACAGAAAACAGAAATCTGAAGCCGCTCCCAAATTTCTCTGACACCAACTGGAGCTATTCCAGGCTTGCTCTCGTCCATGTGTGGCTGCAGGGTCAAATTTTCAGCTGGTTTAGCATTTATATTACCACTATCACACCAGAGCCATTCCCGGACAAAGAATATCATAGATGCAGCAGAACTTACGGAAAGCAAGAATAAGACTCCCTTTCAGAAAATCAAGGCCTGCCTCCTTGATGCGAAGAACATTCATCAAGACTCCAGTAATCTTAAATAGTTTGTTATAACAATGCTGGTTCTAGACTATTCAAACTTTCTCAACTCATTCATTGAGCAATTAGCATTTTTGCTGAAATTTGTTCCCTATGCTTTAATCATCACTGAAGAACCATCCTTGTTTCTCTTGGTAAGATGGGGATCCTGATTTCTATCACAAGAAATCTTAACTATGCAAGGATCAACAAGAGTTAACTCTATACAAAACTCCTGTCTGATGCCAATGGTTTCTACTGCATTATTTTATTAGATTCCAAACCTTAACCAAACCAAGGAATCACCTTTCCATCATGATCCTCACATACTCCTGATCCCTCAGGTGTTGTGTTACCATTATAAACTCTGTCGATATATTACAAGTTGCAGGAGGGAGTGACCACTTACCAAGGCAATTAGATATTCTGGCTCACCCATTATTTGATATGTAATCAGTATATGCTGATATTGTATGGCAGTTCTTTGCATATTTCTGGAATGCAGTTCTAAAGGTTTCTTTTCTGATTACACCATTGAATTCTAGTGCATAATAGCCAAATTCAGAAAGTGCACTACCCTTTACAGTTAACCATTAGTACAAAGAACATTATTGTCCTTACAAATAATAGAGCAACCTCCAACAAACTATCAGCAGGATCTTCTGTCAACTACCCGAGGGTTTGATGGTATTTTTTTGAGATTACATTCTCCAAACCTAGCACAAATAGTGCAATTGACTTCACTCTTGAGCTAAGCTTTATTAGGCTAACAAGTTTGGTGTGAAATATTCTCCTTTAATTATAATTAAAAGTCGATTTGTATAAATTTAACCTTCTCAAGCTTACCTTGTTAAACTATAGTATTAATCAAATTTATAGTTCCATGGCAGAACTTTCTCCCTTTTCTGCTACCTTCTTTCGCTTCCTTTCCACTTGTTTCTCCTTTCCCTTCAGTACTTCCTGAGAGAAGGTTTTTAGTGATGCTACTACATCTTCATTCCTACGAGCTGTAAAAAAATAGCAGTTAAAGTAATATAGAGAGTAGAATAATCAGCCATGAAAAACTTGAGCAGTTGAGCACAAACAATAGAGAAGAGTATGTTTCATAAGTGATTAGTAATTGTTACAATAACAATATTTTGGCTTCATAATTTTTCCAAAATATAAAGCTTCTAAGAGAAGTTTTATTATCTATTATCTATATTCAATTTATTGCATCAGTGGAAAACTACAAAAAATCTTAGAAAGTTTTTAGCTTTTTCCTAGCTATAGCACAAAACAAAGTGGTCCTATCAATTTACCAGCAAGGATGACATCATCTATGTTAACCGTTTTGCGACCTGCATGTTGTGCAAACATCTCGAGGTCCCTTGCAAGCAATTCTGTCTTCCCAGCAGAAGAGAAGCTTTGAGTTAATTATGATGAAATCAAGTATCAAAGCAACAACAAAAACGAAAATGGAAGCATCAAAAGCACATAAATATAGAGTATATACGTAGAAGTGGAGAGAAACATTTTTTTTGCATCATAATATTTATTGGAATAGCCATTAGACAGGTCACAATTAAAAATGAGAAATTGACAGCTGTCATAATCAAGAAGCATAACTTTAGGACATACCATGTACTGGTTAAGATTTATCCATCATGTTGGGCCACTGAAATCATCAAACATTACATATTTTTATATGGCAACTCTGATCCATGCATTCATGATGACTTGCATCCAAACATTCCTTGGAAGAGTTTTAGAATTAAAAATGAAAACTTTCCATTATGAGATTCCTTGGAGGAACTATCATGCAAGAATTAGGTAGCTGCTAATTAGAACAGAGTGATGGGATCACCCACCAAGGCATTCGCCCTTGGTTGTGAACAACACTTTTGCAATATGACGGTCTGAGATACAAATATTGGCAGGTCAGCAAGTGACAAGATAAATCTAACTGACCTTGTTTCTGTTCAGAAGGGGTGTTTATTTTATAAATCTTGTAGCCATTTATGTGATGATGTAGTCATTGCTCAAAATGACTGAAAGGTAAAATTATAAAAGTCAAAAGGTCTATTTACATGAACATTCAATGGCATTTTAATTTATCCCATTTGGGAAAAATGAGCATGTTTTTCAGGAAAATAATTCCATATAGAAGATAATTATTATGAGAAATCAAGATGATTGTCAAGTAGAAACTGTGTTCCACAGAGTTTCAGGGACAGCAGTCCAGAGGGGTGTTTGGGGGAGATGGCAGTATGTGTGTATATGTGTGTGTGTGAATCAATGACTCCAATTTTCAAAGGACTGTCTCTATGCCTCCCCCCTCGCTTCAGTAATGTTAAACTGCCTGGAGGAGGATAAACAAGGGAACATATTTCAAACAGCTGACCTCCCACTGACAAGTCACTCAATGCAAGCCAGTCCTATTGGTCAATACCCCACACACAGGATAAAATCTACAAATATATATAAGGAAGATCAAGTTTTACATATGTACCTCTACAAGAGATCAAAATACAAGTTTAGACATTCACATGATGTGATCACTTTTCCTCATCTTGATGACAGATTAATCAATGTAGTCCAAAACATTCATGCAAAAACAAACTTACATAGTTATTTCCAGAAGCAAATTAGTACATTCACCCAATTCAATTTTCAACAAAACATGTTCAATAATTCAAGTATAGAAGTTTCTGATTTCATTGTTCAGTGTTTTCACTAAAAGGGTCAAAGGTCTGAAGGTGGCAAAATCATAAATGAAAGAGCAATGACAACACACATTTCTTACAACTGTATGTGACATATGCATGATTTCACTTTACAACCTTATACAATAATACTTTTGGTCATTGTACACCTGTATGCTCTCATTTTATAATTGTCTACTCTCCTACAGCTGTATGCAATCGTAGAATTGCATTATTTTATAAAAGGCAACAACTGTACGTTGTCATTCAACAGGGGGTACATTCTCATTCCATAGCTGTATGTGATCATTCAACAACTGTAAATTCTCTTTTTGTGGTTGGATGAAATCACACAATTTCCCATTGACAAAATGAGTAGGAAACATATGTCATCATTACAGTTCCATTCAATAGTTCTATGCAGTCATTCAACAGTTGTACATTTTCATTCGATAACTATATGCAGCCAATAAAAAATTATATACTTTCTTCTACAAGTTGTATGAAATCAGACACTTCTTTGTACACTGGTTATTTTCTTAAATTGCAGACCGTTGGGTGCATGTCCAACAGCCCCAGGGTAGAGAACGTCCGTGTTACCCTGGGTTAAAATTGACAATAAAATCTCTTAACCTCGAGAAAAAAAGAAGCCCCACTAACGTCTTAAGATTAAAACTCAACTGGAATAGAGCTGCCAAGAAACCCAGACCTGCCAAAGAAGGTAAATCCACTGCAATTTCCATGGGAAAGTCAAGTTTTTAATAAATATATATTTGGATAAAACAATAAATGATCACATTGCAACTTTGGCTCTATCAGATCACTAGGCAATATGGCATTGTCAAATTCATGGCTTGATATAGATGTGGAAGAGGACATAAAGTTGGTTATCAATGCTGGCAAAGACAAACAAACTTGCCAGAATCAGCGACTCAACTCTGCTTCTAGAGCCTGTTTCAATAGCATCTCATTCTTCCATTATAGCATAGAAGAAACAAGTTTTTGGGTGGGAACTCATCCTTCTTGAAACCATTTATGATTAAACATTAGATCCACATTTCATTTTCTATGAAACAATAACTTAGAAAATAACAGAAATTAGGCTATGCATGTTTATTGGATTGGTACCCATTAGCTGAAGTTGAAAGGAGCAATACCTGTGTGAATTGCAGTAATGGAACTGTGAATTCTGTTAAATTTTTAGGATAGCTGCAAATGTAACAGCACTCTATTTTGTATGTATTTTCCAAATGCAACAATCTCTCTTTCATTTATATTAGGAATGAGGCTAGGAGAGACATGTCCCTTCATGGGACATGTCTATTCATTATTATTTATAAGAAAGGACATGCCTCTTCCTATTAGTCATAATTTAATCAATCTTATAATGTTTCATCAATCAATTATTAATTAAGAATAATATAATAATTTAATATTGAATATTAAATTTCATATGATTAATAATAATATAACATATATAATATATTATTAT
>MU225808.1:3695220-3760068 GCA_018584345.1 Thuja plicata | reverse complement strand
ATTTATCCTCCCTAGCTAAGAGGGAGTGTTGATGTTTTGTATAGCTATGGTGAGGGTCATAAGTGTTGACACAGGAGACCACTACACATTCTGTTTGATCATCCTCCCTAGCTAAGAGGGAGTGTTATTCAGTCGTATTCTAATGATCATACGACTGAAGCTACAAACATTAACAAATTCGCATGCTTGAACAATATGACAATACAACTGGTGTGGAGACACGGCTTCAGGCATCTCTAGTTGGACATTATGGATGAATGTGCAACAACCTCACATCACTTTAGAGCTTATTTGTCGGTGGCATGTATGAACAGATTTACAAATTTTGGTTTTTACCCTATTATTATTTTAACTTGAACCTCTATTATTCTGCTTTTTATGAACTCAAATTTTTTAGTTCAAATAATGCGGACAATTGTCAAAAGGGTCGGGTTTTCAGGTTGGGTCACAGATTTTAATTTTTGCCTGTTTACTTTATGGAGGCAATTTAGATTTTCCACTCTAGTTTTCATTACATTCTCAGCTATACTTATGGAAAACAGTGATAACGCATGAAAATGAGGACTATATCAGAAACATGTATATATGCTTAAAATTCCTTGCATAAGCAGAAAAACAAGTGAATTGGAATAAAAATTTCAAACATGTTCTCTTAATACAGCACAAACACCAAAAGTGGATATTCCATTGCAATCTACATTGCAATAGATGCTCTGAATTACTCATTGATACAACTTATAATTTGAAATTTCCCAATTGTCAGTTGCCAAATCACGAGTTCAAAACAAGATAGAAAGTAAAACTAACCTAAGAAATACAGATCTGCACTAAGGAACACGTAAAGGAAGGTAATCGACAAGAGAAATGGGTACCTCTAGAGATAGGCTCGGTTAAACTTAATATAGGTGGGACTCCTAAAATTAACTTAGGGAAACACTATGTCTTGGCTGCTCAGTAGTTTGGGGATTCAATCAAACAACATAGCTGAAGCCATTGGGGTCTGACAAGAGCTATGAAGCCTAAAATAAAAAAGTGAACTTAGTTTGCTTTGAAACACACTCCCAAATACTAGCAAGCCACTTCTAAAAAGCATGTAATACTACAAAGAAACAAGAGCTTTGAAACCTTATCAAAGAAATACAACTAATTCATAGAAACTCGTAAGATTTAAACCAAACCACACCCCTCCTAAAAAGAATAGAATGGCTGATTTATTGGCAATGAAAGCACAAATCTAGAACCTATACATGAGATGACTAGTGATAATGCTTGAGCAGACGTGGATTTTGAAGCCTACTTCAAGGGGCTTATGAATGAACAAATCCAATCAAGGAGGGATGGATTTCAATGCAAAAGATATGGACTTATACGACTACATTAACCATCCCAGTTGGCATATGACACAATCAATAGCATACTTCATGTGATTTAGTTAAGGATTCTTACTAATCCCTTGATCCCCCTCCTCCTCCATATTCATGATGTCTCATCTCCTTAACAATGGAAGAGGTTGCTTCTTCATCTCCACACAACAAGATTGACGTTAATGGCAAGCAAAGATTTCTTTATAGTCCCAAGTGCATCTTTACATTATCATCGTCAAGTAGGTGATGGACTTAAAAGTGATAAGATCAAATCATCTCCTCCACTCTCCCATGTGGAAACATAGTAGGCTCCCTTGTAAGCCTCTCCTCTCATCAGCTCGTGATTACAACCCGAGAGCCTTTAATGGCTGCTCTTTCTCTCATTTTCTTGGCTCTCTACCTTTTGTTATCCCACTTTGCTTCAACTTTCTTCATATTGTCAATTTTGATACCATCAAATGTTGCTTATCTACTCATGATTCGTGCCTTCTCTTCTAAATGCACACATTTATGAGCTAAGTATAGGAAAGGAATTAAGAAACTATGCAAAAACCAAAATTTGAAAAGTAAACTCTGGAGAAGATAAAAGAATTTGAGAATTGTGGAAAGGAACTTGCAAAAGGGATAGCCAGCCCTCAAACAAATGGAGGGGAAAGAATGTGAAAATGGTGGAAGGAAAAAATGTTTGTACCAAGGCCATAATTATCAATGAAGCGAGCATGTTCATGGTAATCAAGGTTAACAAATATTTGGGACCAAAACATGAGGCCTAGCATAAGGTTACCATTGAGAAGGGAAAAGTCTAAGGGAATTTTATCAAAATGGAACAAGGAGGCCATGGTGGTCCTGAATACCACAAGTCTACAGCCTTTTACTTGGAGATTGGCGAATTCCCTTCGAATACCTATAGCCCCTAATAATATCCTTGCAACTTCTCAAAAAACGCAAAACATTATTCATCGACCTCATAAGGTGGCTTGGGGATTTCACTAACCATAAGGAAGTAATGACCATTCATACAAACCTTGCTTGGCCATCAATATAGTCTTTGACACATCTTCACACAAAATGGATGATCTCTAGATCAGAATCGAACTTGTTGAAGTACTTCGTTTGTTGTTACTAATCAAATACATCACAATGAGCGTGAAGGTATCTATTCTTAACAATACTTTTATAATGAACCCACTAATAAACATGCTTTCTCCATATGTCATCTTTCTTAGGTACCAAAAGTACTGACCATCCTCTAGTGGATGTGTTGGGCCTTAACACCCAAGAGATTCATCAAATTCCAAATTTGGCAATCTATTGGATATAGGTTTTGGCAACAATGCTTTTTGAGTGAGTTGCATGTTGCCTTTCTTGCTTTGGAGCCAATCCTTTTAGCTCTTGTAGAACTTTTTTCAACTAAACTAGCAATTCCTTTGATTACTTCTTTTGTTTATTATCATAGCTTTCATTGGAAAATTTCTTTATTCTAGTTCCAATTCTCCATCTTTATCCTGATCGAGAATCATTTCCCATCCTTCATCAACTTATTTTGGTTTTCCCATTGGAGAAATATTGCATTTCTATCCCCTTACAGAAATATTGCTTTCATTTCCCATAAGTAGAGCTGCCAAAAACAGCGTCATACATTGAGCAACACAGCATTGCATATGGAAAACCAAATTTTGCACTGATCTTTCATTTAAAAATCACTGGCTTTGACAACCAACCCAACAACCCCCCTAAAGGTAAAAATATCCTCTAACAAAATCAAGACCTTTCTATTTAATTCTTTTAAAACCCTTTATTAGAAAGCTACATAGATATGTTTATTATAGACAATCTGCATTGCTATTTCATATTACAAAAAAACTACAATGGCTACCTTTGTTCTTGGTTGTTTTAACCATATGAAATTTTCTGTATTGTGATAAGTTTCAAACCAAAAACTTGTCATTTCTCATGGTCATCAATGTTGTTTTACATCTATAGTTAGTATCTTTGAAGGGCCAAGGAAAGAAGCTTTCCAGCACGTATAGTGAAGCAAAGATCGGAGCTTTGATGAAGGAGAAAAGGGTAAAAAGTTTCGAAGGTATTAAAAATTGTAGCCCGACGGAGAGGCGCACACCACTCCAATGAAGTGCATAAAATTATAATTTGGAAAGTTGTGAACTAGTGTAAAAACATGTGGCTGTGTATCAAATTGCAAAAAATAAGTTTCAAACCAAAAAAGTCGGCCAATGGAAGAGCCCCTGTCTGAATGAAAGGGTGCAAATTTTAGGAAAATCAAAAAAGATGGATGCCAATGTAAAGTAATGCACCTCTGCAAAGAAGAACATAAGGTCAAAATTTGATCCAATGTAAAGATGTGTGCATGATCAAAGGGATGCAAGAAAATGTTTTAAGGAAATAGTTGGTCAATGGAGAGAAAAGCACAAGATCAAAGAGATACAATAAATCAAAAAATAAAATTTGTCGCCCAATGCAAAGGCGTAAAGAGATGCAAGAAATCAAAAAATAAAAAATTGTCACCCAATGCATAGGCATGTGCCTAAACATTGTGGTACAAAACCAAGTGAGAAAAAAAATATGTTCATTGATAGAGAGCCACACACCTTACTAAATAGCTGCATCAAAATCATTGCCACGAGCTAGGTGTCAAATTGTCTATTTTTAGAATAGCTATTTAGCCCATCCATTTTTTAGTCGTCACTATTTTTGAGATAATCACATTTTGGGAAATCTATTTTTATAAGGGTTATTTATAGATCAACTATTTTTTGACAGCCTTCTAGAAAATCTTTTTTTGGTTGAAAGTTGTCATTTTAGGAAATCTATTTGAAGATTTCTTGATTTAGTTAGAATTTGTGCAAGAAAACTATTCACAATGTACAAGTTCTAGGTAGCTTGTGTATTATTGCTCATGCAAAACCTCGTTAAAACCTATAGATGAGTGCAACTTTGGCACTTGGATTTTCATCAATAGAATTTGGCATGCCCGTTTTGCTGCTATTTTGTTTGGGCCTTTTTATGATCTTGTGTGTCTTTAGGTAAATCAAATTATTTTCCTTGAAAATTACAAGCTTTGTATACTATTTCAATAAAGTGTGCTACTTGCAGCTTTCTATGGAGTTTCCACCATATGATTTGCTTAATTTTGTATGTGTCCTTTATTTAAATCAATCCAATCCTTATGTTTCCAATTCTTTGGTCTTTACTTTAAGCCAAAAAGAGTGGCCATTTAGCATCTGTTGTAGGTTATTTATTTCAAATAAAAAGACAAATATCTCATTTTGAGGAAAGTGTCATTAAGTTGTGTGCCCTTGCCCAAGGCCTAAAATATAGGTGGTTATTTTGTTTCTTTCGATGTTCAAGACCTCAAAAGTTAAATTGTAAATACTGTAAAAAGCTAGAGGTTGTGTCATCAAAATTGAGGTTTCTTTGTTTTATTTTTTGTATCAAGGAGCTTCCCCCTCCGTATATAAAGGTTTAACTTCACATGCTATTAGGTTTTGCATTGCATCAAAAGTTTCAAATTAAAACACTTACAATGTCTACATCCTTGTTTCCTTAGAAATGTTTTGAAAATTCTATATAATTGCTTCTCCTTAGTTATTTGCATAGTCACCGGGAGACGCGTCTCCGGTACTTCAAGTGCACCTGGGGACTGCGAAAAACCCAGGAGACTTTGGGTCAGCGTCTTCCGAAGTCTCCCATTCTCCAACGTCAAAAAAAGAGTCTTTCGCGCGTCTCCCGAGGGCATAGGGTTTTCCCTGAATGAAAAAGTTGAAAAACAAAAAGTTTTATTTTTTTGAACTCATTTTTAACACCACACAGCAGCAGGCGACGGTAGGAGAAACAGCAGGCGACACAGAAAGCCCTACACGACACAAAGGTAGGCATATTTTATTATGCAAGTCAATATTTTTACTATTTTATTGGCCTACGACGGAATTTCGAGGGGTTTATTTTTTTTATTTGGAAAGGTTTTTAATTTTTTTTTTTGTTTCAAATGCTTGTTTTTTGTTTCAAATGTCGGCATTTCGAATGGTTGTGGGACGATACCCGCGGGCCAACGATGTGTCGCTAGCAGAGAAGTCTACTAAGCCTGTGGGTATCATACCACAAGGATGATTTTTTTTTTTAATTTAACAAATTTAAACTTAAAGTTAAATATTAAATAACAAAATTTAGTAATATAATAAATTATAACAGTAGTAAATTTGAAATTTAATTAATAATTTAACTGTTAACAGTGAACAATGTTAACAGTTAAATTGTTAATTAAATTTTTTTTATTTTCATTCTGATTTTAATTTAATGCTGATATTTTTTATTTTTTTATTGTGTAGATTCAAGAATGTCAGGTGGGGGAAAGTACCCGTTGTGGAAGTATTGTGAACGTATTCCTAGGCCTAAAGGTTCAGGTGGAACAGCCACAGTCAAATGTAAATACTGTCCAAAAGAATGGCAAGGTACTTACACAAGGGTGAAGGCTCAATTCCTTAACATCCCTGGAAAAGGTGTTGACCCTTGTGAAAATGAGGCAATACGTCTTGAGGTTGTGAGGGATCAAGAAAGGGCTGATGGGATATTACATCATAATTCTAGCTCCTCTCATGCTTCAACGGCAGGGACAACTACTACAACTCAGAATACAAAGACAGATGCATCTTCTAGTACAGATGTGGCAGCACAACACTCGCAGTCGCACAAGAGACCACACATTGGCAGCTCAAACCTCATTTAAAAAGTTTTTTGATATGCAAGGTTGAGAGGTAGTTGATGCAGCGATTGCACGGTTCTTTTATGCAAATGGAATCCCATTTAATGTTGCTCGTTCACCTTTCTTTGGAGAGATGGTCCAAGCTATCAATAATGGACCAGCAGGGTATAAGCCACCTGGGTCTAAAAAGCTCCACACTACTCTAATCCATAAAGAAAAACTTTGATTAGAGCAACAAACAGCACCATTGAAAAGAGTGTGGGCTACAGAAGGTTGCAGTATTGTGATGGATGGGTGGACATATACTAGGAATCGTCCCTTACTCAATGTCATGGTAACATGTAGCAAAGGGACTTATTTTTTGAAGGCAATTGACTGTACAAGGCAAGAAAAGAATGCTGATTTTCTTCAAAATCAGTTATGTGACAGCATTGAGGAGGTGGGAGCATCACATGTGCAAATTATTACAGATGCTGCCCCTGTTTGTAAAGCAGCAAGTTTGATGGTGCAAAAAAGGTATAGGCATATTTTCTGGACACCATGTTGTGTGCATTCACTGAATAATGCACTAAAAGATATTGGCAAATTCCAGTGGATTTCAGATCTCATAGAAAAAGGCAGAAAAATTCAGATGTTCATCTGTAACCATCACCACACAAGAAATTTATCGGAAATTTGCCAGAGTGGAACTTTTAAAACCTGTTGATACACGGTTTGCATCCTATTTTATTCTTCTTGACTGCCTTTGTGAAGTCAAAGGAGCTTTGTGTTCCACAGTGGTTTGTGATGCATGGGCAGCTTGCAGACAATCTACATTCGATACTGCAGTTGAGGTGAGAAGTTTGGTTCTTGATGATCGCTTTTGGGCTGATGTTAGTTTTGTTGTGGAGTTTATTTGGCCCATTTGTGAGATGATCAAATTTGTAGACTCGGACAAGCCATGTTTGGGGAGATTTATGAGGAAATAGACTCCATGTGTGAAAGAATCACGAAAATAACAGATGCTAGAGATCCTTCTTTATATCCTTTGATAGAAGAAAAACTACATGGAAGATGGAATAAATTGAATACACCCCTTCATTGTGCTGCATATGCTTTAAATCCTAAATGGCATAATACAAAAGCGACCAAAAAGAGGGCTCCATATGAGGATAGAGAGGTAATGAAGGGATTTTGGGCTGCAGTAAAGAAGATTTACGGTCAAGGTGAGGATGCTTTGACAATAAGGACTCGATGGAATAAGTTTTCACACGGGCATGGTGATTTTGCTTCAGTGGAAGCTTTCTATGATATGCGAGCACAAAAAGATCCTATAGGATGGTGGTGGAACCATGGAGGTGAAACTCTTGAGTTGCAAAAATTTGCAATAAGATCGTTGTCACAAGTAGCTAGCTCTTCAGCTAGTGAGAAGAATTGGAGCACTTATGCTTTTATTCATTCATTGAAGAGGAACCGATTGGGGTCAAAGAGAGCAGAGAACCTAGTGTACATTCATAGCACAATTCGCCTTGTCTCTCGTGTTGATCCTGGATACATGGAGGGTCATTCAGCAAAATGGGACCAAATTGCACCTGATGGAAATGCTGCAACCATGGTGGAAGAAGCGGTTGAACTAGATGACCTTAATGAATTACCCCCAATTGTATTACCATCAGAGGAATCTGAGTTGGAGAGATGATTATCTAGACAACATCATAGCTGAAGACCTTGACATTCTGATGGATGTTCAAAACATTGTGGAGTAGATGATACTATCATACTAGAATCTAGATAGATTTCTGATTTTTGCTTACAATTCTAAGTTTTTTGTTTGCATATCAGCAATTCAGCATCAAACTATCTATTTTTGAATTTCAAATTTCAATATGTAATGATATGCAATGTGGGTTTTGAACTATTTGACTCTATATGACACAATGACATTACTAGTCAAATCTATTACTATTAGTGATTTGAATTTCGGATTCGATATATCATATTTTGATTAAATAGTTTTAATGTTCATTGTCAAACTTAAAATTTTCCATTGTTCTTGTTTTCAAAGCTCTATGTTCTAAATTTATAATATTTCTGGGAAATTATTAAATTATATTAAAAAAAAACATTTGCCGTCTCCAAGTACCCTTTTCTCTTTTTTTTGAAAAATAGTTGTACCAGTCCCCGAAGTCTCCAAGTCTCCCCGTCTCCAGATGACTGGTTATTTGGAAGATAAAATGTTTTTTTGCTGATTGGATTGCCTTCATCTTCCCACTATGCAGTGGCTCAAAAGAAATGCACTAATTGGTGCTTAGCTGCATCAACCCAAACATGAGCAAGGTCAATTTCATTGTGATTTGACTTGTTTCTACTTGTATTGCCTTGAAACATGTCAACTTGGACCTAGATTTTGTTTTCCTCCAATCCTAGCTTTTAAAGCCATAACATCCCAATAATAGAGTTGCACAAAGCTCACTCTTGATCAGAACCCTATTAAATTATATACCAGTGTAACATGGGGACTCGTCCCCTCCCCCCTAAACCCCCCCATCCCCGTACTGGGGAAGTCCCCTTCACGGAGACTTGGCATCCCCACGTCCCCCCACCACCACCTTCCTGCCACCAAGTCGCCGTCGGCACAGCCAGATGTCCCTGGGACGTCTGAGGGATGCCTAGGCGTCCTGAGGACGTCTCCAATGATGAGGAGTTTGCCTTGGGGGATGATTAGAGGCCTCCCTTCACTACATTTTGACATGATTTTGTTCTTGTTTTGATATCTGAATATCATGCTACTCATTGTAATCATCTTTATGATATTTTTGATATAATATAAATCAGAATCTTCTATTTGTTAATAATTTGAATTTTTAATAGTAATTGGTAATTCGATATTCAATGTTCAATGTTCAATGTTCAAGTACATTGTATTCTGTATTGGGTATGTTGCAATTTTGCTATGTTCAAGTATTTGGTGTAATTAGTTCTTATACTGTTATACATCATTTCGTAACTAGCATTTCAAGTACTATATGTATAGTATATTACAGCCCCATCAAACGCCTCATATGTTGGGAATATTACACCATTCCCATATCTTTAGGTTTGTTAGTATGTCTATAGGATATATATAATAGTCATTTGTTAGTTTATATTAGTTTGTTAGTACGCATAAGTATTTGTTATGGTTTGTTTGGAATTATTTATCCCATGAATAGGAGTGGTTAAAAGAACTCTCCTATAATACAGGGGATGAAACTAGTCTAATATAGGGGATGATAAGTATTGTTGCGTAAAATTTCTATGCTTGGAATTGAAGCTAAGTGTTATAGTGTGATCTTGAGAATCAAAAAAGTGCTTTAACATATGTATAAGCTTTGTAATTTACTAATATTTTGTTTTGCCCATCTTCCGCCTACTTGCATGACCTTTTTTATTTTGTTAGTCGCCTATCGTCCCAATGTAATTTGGACGAAGGAAAAACTCTAGCGTCTGGACCATGATAACACTTTTAATTTTGATATATGTACACATGAACTTAATGGTGAATGTTATGATCTTACTTCTAATGGAAAAATAGTATAATTGCCAAGTAATGTATAAGTTGTAAATTCAATGGTTGCATTTTACGTATGACATGGTTGCAATGATATTTATATGCTATGTTTATCGGACTAACCTGGTACTAACATTGCTATGAAGTATGTATGAGTATTTGCAGATACTCGAGGTGCAACAAAAGGGGGGCGTGACAACCTATACCGAGAACAAACCATGAACCTTATAACTTAGTCAAACATAGAGTTCCCCTACATTGAGAATTTCCTCGTCATTATATGTGTGTGTAATTGACCTATCATGGTTTAGCTCACTCCAATCAAATTATCTCCTTAACTCATTTTCTTCCCCGTCTTGAAAAATGCTCACCCTAGAGACCATTTTGTTAGCAATAAATAAACAAACAAATAAATAAATAATGTTGATCAACTTAAATTCTAAAGCTTACCTTATGGAAATGAAATAGGAATAAAATAAATAGAGAGAAAGGGAGAGACTTTATACTATAGCTTTGAAAATAAGTAGAGAGAAAGCGTTGACGGGAAGCTGCAAATGAGGAATTTATGGACGAACTCCTCCCTACGGCACAGACAAGAAATAAATGGGAATGGCTATGAAGCCCCCATTAAGAAGCATGGCTCCCGTCCATGTGGGAAAAAAAGGGGGCAAATAGAGAGGATAAATAGGACCCACAACCCTTAATGGAGATAGAGGCACAGCTGCAAGCAAAATCGAGGAAATTGAAAGGTGCAAAAGGAAACAAGGCGTGGATTGTGGATTGTGCTGTGCCAAAAACGTCTGCAATCACCCACACAAGTTCCTCTTCATCTGCATTCTATATTTTATTTAGCTGCAGCCCATTAGAATGTGCTAGGGTTTGATATTGAATGTTTTTCCAATTAGAGATATTTACCCTACTCTATGCTCATTTGCTTTGGTGGCTATCCTGGAGAAAATATATGCACAACCTTAATCTCTATTTCATTTCCAGATTTTAGAATGCTATGAGATTCTTAAATATTACTCAAGTTTCTATCTCTGATTTCATAAAATTACAAAATGTCATATAATGTAGTAGATTAGAGATCTAGAATTCTGCAGATTATGCCATATGATGCTACAATGCTTTTCCACTTTTATTAATTAAAATCTTGAGGCATTCTAGGCAAGCTAGAATTACATTAAGCAGCCTGTGTATACACCTTCTTGCAAATCTGAACTTGGATGTCAACGTGCGTTTTTAGCCGCTATAACACTCTATTGCATGTAAATCATTGTCAACTGCAAAACCCTTACTCATAATAGTAAGTTGTTGCAGCAAACCATATCCTTACAAGATTCATGTGTCTAAAAAAGATATACCTATAGTTAAACTTTAGTTTATAAGCAAGAGCTTTGGTAACCTTACCTCACTACACTTTCTAACAGAAAGATCTTTTAGACTTTTACCCACCTACAATTCTACCTGCTGCACTTTTAAATATTTGGGAACTTAAATTCCTTGTGTTGCATAGATATTTCCCTTAAAATATTAAATCTGCTGTCCTATTCTATCATTACCACCTTAAGACTTGTTAAATACATGCCCAGACCTTCTTCTCGTAATTTTCCTTTACTTGAAACAGGAAGAAATAAGTATTCAATCCGTCAGTTACTTTGAAGCTCCTTTAGAAAGCTTACTTAGAATCTGATAGTGCCAGTGAAGTTAAGCTATATAAAACAATTAGAGTAGCAATATTAGTTATTCAAAAAAAAAGAAATCATCCTCTCTATCACCCAGCCTCTACATTCTAATTAAAAGAACTAAAACTCTGATAAAACCATCTCAGCAGCCAATCTCTACTTGCTAATAAATTAGGAAGGATCCATAAGGTAGAAAAATAAGGATTCATTAGACCAATTTCACATACATGCTAATGGCCACATGATTGAACTATCACTTGAAAGAAGCATAGATGAAACCAATTTAGGGATGTATGCCTATTCTCAGCTACATAGGGCAGCATAAGGTAAACAACCAAATCTCTTCAGACTAAAGTGGTTGGTTGATTCTACTCTCAATCAATGTAGTCCAACTTGGGTATATAATGCTTAACTACTACCCTCCAATTTCCATGGCTTTCTTGGATGATACCCTTGTTACTTAGAATGATAGAAAACCTTGGGCAATAGATGACTCAAGAGTGATCCTCTGGGATGATTGGAGCAGTGTCAAGCAGTCATTGGACCATGCCAATGATTGGTGTTTGGATCACTACTAGGGATTAGTCAGCCTTCACCTGGTCCACAGAGGTGAAGAATTGCTTAGAGCTACCCTAGTTATGATATGGTAACGATAGCACAGGTAGTTACCTTACCATGCAGGTAACGGTAACCATAGCTAACCGTTGTATTGGGAGGTTTTGTTGGTAGTCATGTATAGCATGGGCGTGATAAATGGCAAGTAATACCCAAGATTGTGAAGAATATAGCTGACAATATCACTAAGGTCACAAAGCGGTATATGTCGAAAGCTACTTCTTCATTGTTGGACATACTTGTCACCAATGGCCTAGAGGCGATTGAAGTTGGAATCCACTAGGTTGGTACGTTCACTACTTGGAAATTATCTCTTAAGCCCATAAGACCCTTGGGTTGGACGATGGACCCCTGGTGTAGTATGGGATACACAGAATCCTCTACCCAGATGACCAATATATATTAGTCCATACTTGCCACCATCTTTGTTGGTGCAGAAGACCAAGAAACGGATCGGACCCACAATGTAGTGCGCAATGCACTGACATCTCTTTTATATTGGGATGCACTACAATAGGATGGGAATAAGTCATCCTTCACCTACATATCCTACACTTACCTTGTACCCAACCCTGTTGTGAAGAGAATGCACCCACAATGTAGTATGGGATGCACCGCAACCTCCTTGTAGATGAACTTTAGTCAAGTTAGTCACCTTTCAAGCTTAAATCTAAGGCTTTTTACAAGTTGTTCCCAAGATAGTTTGTTGGGTCCACTTGGATGGGGTAAATGGGGCAACGGTTCACATGGTTGGGACTATTGCACCTCATAAAGACATAGAAGGGAACTCAAGCAATCATGATGATCAACACGAGCTCTCTTGATTATCTAATTGGCCAGGTATCTAAAATCAATCATCACGTAAATTATTATTTGCTTACATGATTATATAGTAGTATGAATTTAATCTTCAATATTTGGTACTCATATATGCTGATTTTATGTGCAGAAAACAAATGCTCATGTGGCTGGGTTTTTACAAACTTATGCAAGGATTGAAGGGGAACCTTGACCTAGAGGCGGATTTCCTAGAAGAAATCCTCCTCAAACTTGGATTTTGTCATTGAGATTCAATCCTTGGGAAGTTTCTTCATTCTGATATTCAACCTAGGAATTCTGACACGACTCATCCATTCCTTAAGAGCTAGGAGACTAAGAAACCCAAAAATGTTGCCAAGCTAAGGACAACTAAGCTACTAAGATAAAAAAAGAGGGGGTCCCCATTTGCAATGGGGCGTGTGTTCACACCACAACACTAACGCCAATTCGAAAAATATGTTCCTAAACATTTCAAAGATTAAAAACTTATTATGCACTCAGAACCTTTGCATAATTTTTCCCCACCTATCAATCAAATAGGAAATATACTCAAGGGAAGAAAAACCACAAAATTGGATCAAAACACTTTTTCTTTGATTACTCAAGTGTCTGCAAATGTAATCATTCTATCTCAAAAGACCATTGAAACTCCTAGAATCCATCGTGACAAGCTACCTGAGTTGCCCTACTTCAAAAGCATCTTGGATATTGCCTCGCTGTCAATCAGGCATCCATAGCCTCGACAAGGTTATCATTGTAATTCCCACGAACATTGCTCTATTGCTAGCCACGTGTCTATAGCCCCGATAGAGATATTCACAAATTCCAAAAGCCAAATACTTTGATATTTCTTTTCATTTCAATATTTTTTCTTTTCTTTTGATACCGCTTCTATCTTTTCATATTTTGCATTTTGGCTCATAAGCAGTGAAGCTCATAATGGGTTTGAAAATTAAAGTGATGCTGAAATAAGAATTAAGATTTTTCACTAGTCTTGACTTCTCCTAAGAAACCTCAATGACTCGAAGCAATTAATTATGTGTAAAATATTGTAATCGAAAGATTTGCTGTCAAGACACAATAGATGATTCCCTTCCGAGTCGAGAACAAATCTTAACCAAATGATGAAGTTGGAGAAGAACAACCTCTGATTCTAAAGCACTTCATTTATATTTATCCAAGAAATGAACTAAACATAAAATCAGAATCCTACCCATGTATGTCGAGACAACAATGCCTTTCTCACAAATAAGGATCCCACAAAGGAAACTAAAAATAAGCAACAACAACACTAAAGCAAACTAAACTAAGTAAAGTGAACCAAACCAAACTACTCAAACCTCTTGGGCCAAATGACTCAAGGCAGATCAACAACTAAGCTACGCAAAGCAAACTAAACTAAAACAGACAGAAAGGAAACCTACTCTATGTACAAAACAATCTTGGGCGAATAAAACTCAACTGACCTAAATATATACATGAGCTTATATGATTTCTCAAAATGTTCAACAATAACATGGCGTTAGTCATGGTTCGAAGTTTTACAAATTCGTCCTCATATTTTGAGAAATAATCTTTCCCTATGCAACTTTCATATTGTTGGAACCCAAAAATGTCATGTCATTTGTATGGCTTTCCTACTTATATGAAGGTATTTCAATCTAAAGAACTTTCAAATTTTCAAAAATTGATTAGCCGTTTACTTTTATGTGTTCCCGCATTATGTCTATTCGTCGGCCTGTCATATTTTATTACCCTGGTATGTTCATGGTTAAGGTCTTGTTGATTTAATGTCGAAATATTATGGTCATTGTTTCATGCTTTTGTCTCACAACCATATATTTTCATGTGTCCTAGCCTAACACTTTGTTGTTTTCAACTTTCACGGTAACTTACACCTCATTTTTGCACGTGCTTTAAGTTGTGTTTAAGGCGCTTGTCGCGGCCCCGCAAATGTTATGTTCTTTTGGCAAAAAATGTTGTGAGCCCGCGGCTGAAAGTTGGCAGTTTAGTGTTTGCCTTGTCGCGCCCTCACGACGGTTATGAGAGTTAACAGCTAGCAGCTGCGAAGTTCTGTGCCGGTCTTCGGGTAGTGATAAAAGTTTGTTGTCACTTCCTCGCAACCTATTCATGTAGTTAAGATTTCTGGCCCGCGGGGAAGCAACAACGAGCCATGTGTCCATGATCTGAAACTGTTAAGAGGTGAACTGGTTTTGTTTGTCACATCCTTGCAGCGGTTTTCTAAGACAATCAGTTAGACCTGCAAGCCCACGAGTTAATGTTTGTGATGACCATAATGGTTATCGCATCCTCGCGACGGTTAGTAGGAAAAAGATTTTCATGTCGCGAGCTTGCGATGAAGAATGAAGTGTTATGGCCCGCAAGGTAGCGAGGATGTTACACGTGGCATCCCGGTGACTGATGGATGCATTTGATGAGTTTTCTTCACCACGTCACCGCAAGGTTAACACATTAGTTTAGTTGCAGACCGTGGTTGTGCGAGGTGTTGACATTTGTTAAAGACCTTTGGCCTCGCATCCTCGTGGGTCTAAACTGCAGTTCAGGTGGCTGGGTCGCGAGGATGCAACGAGGCAAGGAGTAGCTCAAGATGAGTTAGCCGCAGCCTCACAACATTGTTTAAGAATAGTTCATTTGGCTCGTGATTGTGCGAGAGGGCGACACATGTCCGGGGAAATGTTGAGGTTGTTGTTTGCTATGTGAATTACGTTGAGTGTTATATGGTCGAATATAGGTCGACCCAATGACCGATTGCCATGTGTGTTGCCATGTGAGTTAGGATTGCCATGTTCTGCAATTCAAGACTTTTTTTCTACTTTTGGTGATTACAAAGTGACGGCAGGTGAGTTTCAAATCAGAAATGACATCTAAAGGATGTTGCATTTACTCCTGAATGGTGGTGCAGATCAGAGGATCATTACGTTTTGCCACCATTCCTTTTACGAGATGTTGTGATAACCAAGAATGTCAACTCGAAAAGATTTCACAGCTGTAAACTTCAGTATAGAGATTGCTTGAATTGGCAAATGGTTGCAGTCGACTTCAGACCTAGAGAAATGTTATTTATAATTGATTGTAGATGAAAGTGTGCGCATTTTTTGAGGTCACTTCCTTATAGTTAGGATGGTTCTTTGTATATTTGTAATACAGATGACAAGAATTGTCATAACTGGCATTCTCTGTTGCATATGGTTAAGACTAGGAAAGGCCTTGCTGCAGGAGGTGTATAAAGATCATGGGTTGATGTTGCATTTTGTGGTTGTAGGGATTTCTTAAACGCCATAGGTGGTTGTATGGATTTCTTAACCTAATGGCCTCGTTGTCGATGCTTATTGCCAAATTATGGGAGTTTGTTGGGGTTTATTAGGAGTTTAGTCCCTTAAGGCTACCGTTTTCTTTCTCCTTGAAGGGCCGGATACAGATTGGGACATGGGTGCAGGACCTGGGGGTGTGGGCTTGTCTAGCCTAGTTCACCTCTGGAAGCATTCTCGAAGTTCTCCCTTAAGAGAAGAAATGGTAAGAATCTTGCATTTTCCCCTTCTATGTATCAAAAACTACCACAGTGTGATAAGGGTATGACTCCCAGGCATGGTTGGGTTCCAAACTAGTACCCTAGTTTATATGGAAGCACTCTGATCTTGAATGTCTCTTTGTGACCAACTAACTAGTTTCACATTAGGACAAAACTCATGACAGCATTTTTAAGGAAATATTTATTGTAACAGATGTGGTACACTTCAGTTGATGACCAGACAGATTTTGTTGTTACAAAAGCATTTTTCAATTGCAGGTGGATGGCAAAGAGCATATCAGAGCAGCAAATTTCAGTTAGAAGAAGAATGACTAAGCAAATCAAATCTTGAAGAAGAGACGTGTGGCGGGAGTTCAGCGAGCTTGCAGTTTCTCTTCTTCTCTATTTATTCTTCTTTTCTCATTCAAGGAGTTCCAAATCCTCTGAACTCTGCGGAAGCAGGCAAAATATTGTAAAAATTGTGAAGTGTCTTAAGTCAGGTTCTTAGTAAATAAATTGAATCTTTCAAGTTGTAACATCTTTTGTGTCTAAAATGGAATTTCATGATCGAGTTCTATCATATAGTTGTCTCTAGCTTGAAATGTATAATTTCTTCAGGTTGAAATGATCAAGGATTGTTCACACTTTACAAACACATTTGTTGTCGTGTATTCCATTTATTATTGCCTTCTGTTTTCGGAGCAGTATAATTACTTTAATAAATGAAATGAGAATTTTACATGTTCAAATGGATTACTAAGAATGGTTATGTGATACACATATGTTGGTGGTCTTGTTTTCACTAGGTGATAACATTCTTTTAAGGTCTTCAAGACATGTTTGAGATGTTATAATGAAGGATGCTATTTATTTGACTCTGTTTCTCCCCTTAGGCACTAGTCAATCTTACAGATATTGTTTCAGTTTGGTCCCAGTAAATCAAAAGCTAAATCCCTTTTAATTTCATGTTGAGTAGTGGTAGGAGTAATACAATTTTATTCTCAGTGGTGTGTCATGTTGAATGTATTAATTGTTCAAGTGACAAAATAAAAGCCCCATTCATATGAACCTGAGAATTATCCACATTTGCAGGTTTGTTGTATGTCAATTGGTGTGAGTCTATTAGATATGCAAATCTAAAGATAGGAGTACCCTCCTGAGTCCTGTGGAGCTCAAAGTGAAGAAGGCTCTCATGCCTTCTCATGTTACGTTTTCTTGTCCTCAATTGTGGATAGTGCAGAACTTGTGACTTAGGTGAAGATCCCCGGGTCTAGGTCTCATATTCTCTCTTAGGATTGAGGGTAGCAAGAAAAATTGCTAACACATATTAAACGAAAAGATCATGCAATATCAATAACTGGGGCAATTCATTAGGTCCATGATTTATCCACACACAAGTTGTCTTTTCTAGATTTCCATAATCAAATTGATAACCTTCAAAACTAGTGGTAAGGAAAGAAACAACCTAGCATGCTTCATCCTGAAATGGAAATTTTTGTTTACGTCCTCAGCTTCAGGAGGTCAAAGTTGATGATGTATCATTCCTCTCACATATGTGCCATATTTGCAAGAGAGCAATGCAGGCTCAAACTTGAACTCAGGTACATGGAATATTTCTCCTATTTGTCTATCTTCATGTTGCATAAACCATGCATCCTTGTGCAGCTTTGTAAGCATATCTTCAAAAACTAACGCCTCTTTAATAGGTTGATCTTCAAATACTTCCCCAAGTTTTCCCTCAAACACAATTTCTAGTTGTAACACAAATTTAAATTGTTCTAAATTCTTTACTTCTATTGCAACAACTTGCTCATTATTTAACACATCTACTTGATTACTCTCTCCAAGGATGCTTGAAATTTCCCCTCTTAGAACAACTTGCAATTCTTAATTTGGATCTTCCTTTTGTTGTATGAATGAATGTTTATCGAAGATTTCTTCCTCTTGAAATACATTTACATCACTTCCTTCTTGAAATCGATTTGAATCACTTCTTCTCTCCTTGATTGATGAAGCGTCAAGTGATAGTGAATCTTGGCAATCCTTTGCATCACTTATTCCTTTTGCTAAGTTCTCCATCTCCGATTCTCGATAATTTTTCCTCGTAGCAACTTGTATTTCTTCATGCTCTAACACTTCCAACTTTTGATTATCACTTGCCATGATTTCGCTTGATTGAAGATCTTCCATTGTTCTCTTGATTTCCACTTCAACGCATTCCTTTTTTGGAAAAATGATGAAAAATCATCTTCCACTGCAAGACTTTGATGGCTTCTTCACACAATGAACATGTAAACTCTAAATGGGCTATGTTATGGATCCTACACCAACAAGACAATAATCTTTCTTATAGGCATAATCCATTATCAATGCTAAATTGACTCTCAATTCTCCTTCAAAATCTTGTGAATGTGTTAACTCTAACTTTTGGAATATTGAAATTATCGGGCTCTACAAACAGCACCAATTTGGGAACATCCCAAAAGAAGATCTTTCCTTGTAATACCAACTCTCTTCTTGACAAAAATGTTAAACAATTCAGCTCGTCATGTTCAGTGGTCTCATAAATCCTGCACTTTCCTGTGGATGCGAATTCAGACAAGCTTCATAGATGTAACCATGCATTCAAAGCCCACTAAAGCTGAAGAATATCAACTTGATGATTGTCTTGACCACAAGAACCATGAAAAGGCTGCCCATCCATTGAGAAATCTCATATTTTGAATTTTTCTGATTTTTCAAATTTTTTGGCTTTTTTCAAAATTTTCACTTTTTTGGATTTTCAACATTAAAGAGATCTAACATTGAGAATTGGTATGCTCAATGATGCAATACAAGATGTTAAAGATGTTGTTAATGAGCATCAATTAGAGGGGGCTAATAGTGGTTGTACCATTATGTCAGATGAATGGACAGATGGAAGGAACCAAACCCTCATCAACTACCTTGTCTTTAGTGATAGTGGCACAATATTTTTGAAATCTATTGAAGCATCAAATGCAATCAAATCTACAGCTGCATTGTTCGAGATGTTTGACCAAGTGGTCATGGATGTAGGGCCACAAAATGTGGTTCAATTTATTACAGACAATGGTGTTGCTAGGAGACTTCTGACCAAATACCCTCCATATTTTTACCCCATGTATAGCACTTTACCTTGATCTAACTGTAGAGGACATTGGAAAGCTTGAATGGGTTAAGGAGATATTGCAGAAGGCACCCACAATCAACAAATTTATCTATAATTACACGGGGGTTTTGTGTATGATGCGCTCTTTCACAGAGGGCAAGGAGCTAGTTTGACCAAGGGTAACAAGATTGGCAACACACTTCCTTGCACTATAAACTCTTTGCAAACACAAAATGAATTTGAAACAAATGTCTTTTTCAAACGAGTGGATGGAGTTTGGCTTCACAAATCAAGCAAATGGCATAGCAGTGGCAGTGAACATGTACTCTACTAGTTTTTGGGATGAGGTTGAGCAAGTCAAAGCCTTTAATAAAATGCTTGAGACTAGTGGATAGGGATATCCCCCATAGGATATTTGTATGAGGCTATGCATAGGGCTAAGGAGGTGATGAGGGGTAGGATGAAAAATAATAGGTACAAGTATATGTCATTGTTGAATATAATTAGTAGAAGATGGGATCAACAAACTCACTCTCCTCTCCATGTTGTAGGATCCTATTTCGATCCAACATTGTTCTATAACTCTTCATTTAGACATGATGTTGTTGAGATCACACAGAGCTTGTTCATATGCATGGAGAAAATATTTCCAAACTTAGAACAATTGCATGCAACTATCGTAGAGTTGCCAATCTACAAGAATGCAAGGAGTTTTCTTTCATCTAAGGTTGTTGTGAGGGCCGAGAAGACCTTCCAACAAGGTAGACTATGTAAACTTTTGCTAGTTTCTCTATTTTGCAGACATGATCATGAAATGTGTTAAGATTTTAAAACATTCTTACATGATACCATCTCCATGCAATGTGTTTTTCAACACAATGGTAGGATTTTTTTGGTCATAGAACCAAAAACCTTAGATGGATGGCGAGACGCATTTTGAGTCAGTCATGCAACTTGTCCAATTGTGAGCATACTTTGTGTTTTTAAAAATATAAATTCCAAGAAACGCAACCCCCTAACACAACATTGAATGAATGACTTTATGTTTGTTCAACCTCCACTTGAAACTAAAGAAAGCTCAAGGTTAGACTTTTAATATAATCTATGTTACCCCAAGTTTCTTGGTTGGGGAGTCGGGGGATGGGGAAACGGGTTTTCGGGATGTTTTTTTTTCCCGGAGCAAGGAACAGCAAGGGACGGATATATAGATAGATAGAGATATGGAAGTCTGAAATTTCAAATGTATTGATGAGTTATATAACACTATAACATTCATCATAGCTACATAATAACATTTTTAAATCTAAAATCAATGATCATTCATCGAATTATCATAGAAATAGCTTCAAATCAATCAAATCGAATCATCATAGAATAAGAACATAGGATAGCATCAAATGAATCAAGGCTGCCAGTTTCAACAAAATGAGAAGTTAAAGACTTAAAGTATCATATCATATATCAAGATTCAATTATCATTGCATCAATGCATCATATAATGTCAGAAGACTCAGAGTCAAAATGAAAACAAAGCTTGTATGTTGCTGCCCCTAAGATTTGGTCTGAGAATACAAAATACTGCTCAGATTTACACTCTCAATCTGCAGACTTTCACCAAAGACTTCCAGAATTCACAGATAGCTCTGTTCACATTCTAACAGCAGCAAGAGCAAATGATTATTCACTCGAGCATAGTTCTGTTCACTCGGGCCAATCTATACGCAACTTGCAAGGAATACATGATTTGATATTTCCAATCATATGCTTAAGATTTGATATTAGTAATAACATATTTTAATATTTAGGGTTACCTTGAGGTGTGGGGCCCACACAAGATTAAAACAATTTGCAAATATTTTACAAATTTATCTTGCTTTTTGCCTCTTGCTGCCAGAAATGGCCAGCAGTCCCCGGGATGGTTAGGGGACGGCTTGGTCATCCCCAACTGTCTCAGGGACGGTCAAAGGCTTTTGAAACTTCCATTGACCATCCCCGAGTTTCTGGGACCGTTTCCAAAAATTTTGCTTCATCAGCAACGGCTTGGAAATGTTTCCGGCCATCCCCCCATCCCCAAAACCATTTCGGAAACGCGTGCATTTAGGGTGGAAACGCGTTTCTGGGTAACACTATATAATCGCAATCAATTGAAATTGTATTTGTTATGTTTTTCATTTGTAAAGGAAAGACTCATTTCTACATGGAAAAAAATAGGAACTATTAAGGATGACTAGCCAATTGACCTTGAAGAGATTGATCCAGAGTCTGAGTGGATTGTTGTTGATGATGAATTTCTAGAGCCTGAGGATTTTGAGATCCTAACGGAGGCCAACGTGGATCCTCATGTTATTGAACGAGTTAGGACAGAATCTTACCCGAGAGCTTCACCATCACGACCTCTTGCCCTCTAGCATAGCTCTATTTATACTAGCAAGAGTCATTGGCTTCATTTGAGCTTTTGGAACTCTGTACTTAGTTTATATGTTGACTTTGTACAAATGTCGCCATCTAGTTATTACTACGCATGTAATCAGTGATATGAATATGAACAAGAAGAATCTATTTTCAACAATTCATGAGTTAAACTCTCTATTTTATTTTCTCTCTATATCTCTATGCTGAAATGTCCTTAAATTTTTGTTTTTTTAAATAACTTTTATCTCTTTCTCTAAAAAAATTGTATGCTTTTTTTATTTTTTAAATCAGATTTTTTCCCTTATTTTACAAAAAATCCCATACTTTTGATTTGCCCATTTTTCCCCAAAACGATTTTTTCTGCTAAAAAAAAACTACAAAAAAAGGGAGATCACTACAAATACCACAAAACATACCAGTGAATTTAACTGTTAGGTCGACCAAAGCAGACATCACTGGCGGAGAAACTTCCATCTCGTGCTTTTGGGCTGTCAAGTTACAATTGAAAAAATGTAATTCAAAACTCTAGTAACTGAGTTTAAACCGCATAATATTGACGTAATCAAAATAACAGGGTCCTCTCCTTGTACCCATTTGTTAGATTCGTATAACTATTTGTTCTTTAGCTAATATAAGATGCAATTATGATGTCCATCTAGCTATTATATAATCGTTGAGATAAGGTGTCTCCCTACTAGAGAACCAGGTTCAAAGCGAGCATGAAACTCTTCTGTGTATGAAAAATTGTAATTGAGAATATTGCGGTATAAATTTGAAAAAAGAAGAAGAAGAAGAATTCAAGGTCTCATTGCTCTACCTCAGCGGAATTAAAATAGAAAACAGTGTGGTGTTGAAAATTAGAAATGGACCTTCAGCTTCAGCCGCTTTGATAACTTGGAGACGAAAGCGGTCCCTGAGGAGGCCTGGTGTGAGAGCGTCGTTCAGAGTCCAACGACCTCGCTCATCTTCGAGTGCATCTAAATCGTCATCCCATTCCCCCATTGTTGCTCTTAATATTCCAGTGTGTAGTTTTGCCTTAATTTGTAAAAGAATGCAGCGGGAAGATCATATAAATAGGGAAGTGCGCATTCTTGAGCATCCAAGTTGTAATTATTAGGCAGCAAATTTAGCACTTGAATAGGGCTCTCACATTATTTTGTTGGTAAAAGCATTTTGTTATTTACTTGAAATATTAATAATATTTTTTTAAAGAGTATATATAATTTTAATATTTAGATTATGAGCGAATCATCCAACTATGATTTTTTTGGGTATATTTTTCTTTTGGTGTAAGGAAATGTTCAACCCATTTTGTTGGTATATGTTGAATCAATTGTAAATTTGGATGCTTCGTTCATGGGTTTTTCAATTTTTTTCAATTGGTGGTGGATCATAATCAAATCAAGCAGTCTCCACCTCAACAAAGTTGGCGGAAATTAAATTTTGATGACTCATCTTAAGGAAATATAACGTAATTTTGGAGTTGATTGTGTGATTCATGGTCGTGAAAGATAAGTGTTGAAGCCACCACTAAAAAGCTCTATCCAAGAACTAATAACAAAGTGGAAGTGAAGGCTCTTCTATTGGGTCTTTAATTGGTTAGAGCATGCAAAATTTACAACATCATAATCATAGGTGACTCTTTGGTTATCATCCTATGCCTAAGAAATAGGCTTTCTTACAATTAAAATTTAACAATATTTTGAATGGAGCTTGTGACATATTTGATTATATTCCCATGATTTTAATCAAAGGGAGAACTTGGGAATGATTGAGGGTCTTTCACATGGCCAAATTTTCCTCACATCACCCTTAATAGTTTTATATATCATAATAACCCTACATGGTGATGGCTTTATTCGTAGGAGCTTTCATTATTAGTTGTGTAGTACATGCACAAGCCCCTTCTCATGTCATTTTTCAAACATTGAGAGTTGAGGCTTCCTCCTTATCCATGGTTGAGAATTGTTGGAGCTCAAGGATAGGATATATTATTGGACATAGGATAGATAGTTATTGAAGGTCAAGGATTAGACCTACTATCTGACACATGCAAGGGACTGTTGGAAGTTGGGATCAAACCTACTACCTAGCACATGTTGAGATGTTAAAAAGATCTAGGGTTATGGATATTGCCTAATGTCAAAGCAGAAGGATAGCATGAACTTAGCAACATAGTGAGGATCAAGGGTAAGAAGTACCACCAAACTATGTCATGTTGGATGGTAGGGGAAACTTCAAACCTTTAAAGAAGAATTTTGTAAGGCTTATAAGACCTATTGCTGTGTAGCATTGGAAAATTCAAATTTGGGCCTTGGCACCATTTCGGGTTCAGATTGACTAGCTTGGTATTTGTGTTAGGGAACATAAAATAAGAAAAATATTTCAATTACAATCATCCATGTTATGTTGTTATATTCTTTAGGCACTATGTGTTCAAGCTCTCTTTTATGGATGAAACCCCATAAGAGATTGTGATTAATGGATGAAAATTGATTGGTTACTAGAATTAGATGGTGGAAACCCCTTGGTTCTTTGAGGGCATTCTATAGACACCCAAAATTGTCTCACACTCGTAAGCAATTTTACTAACTTGTTTCTTAATTAATTAAATAATTTTAATTATTTTATTAATCCAGTGTCATTCTTCTAATTCAAATGTAAAACTCAGCATTTCCCTCCAATTTCTCATAATTGAATAATTCCAATTATCTAATTATTCCTCTAACTATTAATTAAAGGATTTTTAGTTATTTAATTAATTCATTTTCTCAATTTTAATTAAATAATCATTATTATTTTATTTAATTAACCTTTCTTGTTCTTTTCACCAGAGTTAAATAATTATTTTAATTATTTATTTTACTAATAATTCCTTCTATAATTAAATGAATGCTTAATTTATTTAATTATTCGATTTCCCCAAAGTCAACTAAGTTCTAAAAATAAATAAAAATATTTATTTTATTTTTTCCTCCTTATGCACAATTAAATGACTATTTAATTATTAATTCTAATTTTATTCTTCTGGTTCCACCTCCATAACTCCCACTAAATAACAATTCAACTCAATCATCAAATCAAGCTTCTAATTCAACAAGTCACTTATCTATCAAATCTTATGCCATGCAATCTGTTATCTACCAATCAACCAAGTTAACCCATCAATCAAATTTGTCATGCACTCAGTCAACTATAAATTAGTTTGAGCAATCTATCTAATTAGTTCAGTCACAATTAGTCATGGTCATTCATCATCATCTAGTGCCTCTTAGTCTGGACCGTTCGTTGGAATCCTAAGTCCTCTAAAATGAAGGCACCCTGATTATTCATTATTTCATAACCACATTCTTGAATCTTTGTGCTATCAACTCTTGAACATGCAAATCTGAGAGCCCATACCACAAAGAAGAGAGAAACAAGAAAGATTATGTGATACCTTGTGCAATTCATTTGTTCCTTGATTATTCACTTTTTATGCATTAGATTATCATGTTATTTCTTGAATGAGTTTGGAATTATTGTATAGATTAGGACTTTGTGGTTAAGGCTACTAATCTCTTTGTAGGTGTTGCCAATGATCTGATTTCATCCCGTTACATTTGGTGAACTTGACATGAATTTACATTTATTTTTACCAATTTTAGAGTGTTTTGAGTTTTCACACGATACAAATTCATTCAACGCAATCACATATCATCTGATGCAATTGATAGATTATGTGTCGTAATCACTTAAATCATACATGCATCTATTCTGGAATCTAACTTCTATGTTTTTATGTTTTATGTTAGTTGCAGAAGAATCACCACATATATGGAATTAAATGACACAATCGCCAGTTTACGTGACACATATGTTGCTTTCTGAGATGTAATTGCAGGGGAAATACCACAATTGATTGATAAAATTAGGTATAGGTTTTTTGCAATTTGTGTTGTTTTCTGGTCATTTTATGGTTTTTGGCTAGTTTTCTATTTCATGGATTAGTTTTTTTTTGGTTGGTTAACCTTCATATTTAGCGTGTGGTGTGAGTCCCTAGTTGGATAAATCTTTAGGGTAAGTGAAAGGGTGTGTTAGTGTCATGGAGGGGAGTAAGCACGACCCAATTGCTATATGTTTGCTTTTTCTTAGTATATGGATTTAGCCAACTAGGGACTCAATAAGTAGTATCCACATTCTAGCCTATGTTGTACATGTTTTCAAGTGCTTTATTTTTTATTGACACCAATACAAAATTGGGCTAATTGTGGCCCTCAATCACTTACCTTGGTTTTCCAAGGGTCAATATAGGCATACTTTTTTATGTGTCTTCTTTGTGTTTGTTTCAAAAATTGCACAAAATTTGACCAAAAACTTGACACAAAATAGTTCTTACACAAAACAATGCAAATGGCCTATTCTGAGCCAAGCCTACTATTTACAATTTATAACCCTATCTATCTTAGTTTATTTGACATAATTGCCTGATACTAACCACTCCATAACCTTGTTTGTCTCAAACCATTTGCCACAATTGCTATATTTTTGCACTGCATCTATTTATTAAACATCGCATTACTTGACAAATTCTTATGCTACAATCCAACTATTAGACTGAAAATTGAGTTTTTCATGCATACTCCTAAGATTTATCCCAACTATAATCACTTTAGTTGGCATTCTAAAATATGCACATTTCCTTTAAGTCTTGCATATTAGGGTTGAGTTTTGCATTCATCTTACCTACATCAAAATCTTGCATCATTGTCAGATAGGTTTACCTTATTTTTAGGAATCCCACACTATAACATTTGGGGTCAAATTTCAATGCCAATTTGCGACGACACTACCATTTGTGTGTGGTTTTTGTGTTTTTTTTCCAAGTGCCCCCGATGTTGTCATAATAGTGACAGTACCGTCGTAATTGCGACACCCGCATGATTATAAACAAAAAGAAAGGCTCATTTCTAATTTTCATGATCGACCTACTTGCGCGACAAGGGCTCTTCTGATGTGAAGCTTGAGCTTGATTCGTTGCTTGGCATATGGCAACCATGACTTGAGGTAGGCATTCAAGCTTTGTCTTCTCATTAATGTACTCAATTTTTTTTTGGTGGTATTTTTTGTTTTAATGGCACAATATGAATGTTAATACTGGCATTGTTTACATCTGTGCATTTGGAATGCTTGATGACCCGCGAGCTTTGAGAGCTAGGGCATCATTTCTATTACCTTCAAGGCATTGTGTGAAGTGTTTGATCTCTCTTTATTTCTTTTTCTTTTGATATTTACTATGTGGTACTCCTCGTTTATGATCATTTCATGAGGAAATGTCTTGATGGCTCGCGGGCTGCTAGCTAGGGCATCATGCATTGTTTATGAGCTCACTGTTTAATACTGGCATTGTTTACATTTTTGCATTTGGAATGCTTGATGACCTGTGAGCTTTGAGAGCTAAGGCATCATTGCTATTACCTTCAAGGCATTTTGTGAAGTGTTTGATCTCTCTTTATTTGTTTTATTGTTGATATTCACTATGTGGTACTCCCCGTTTATGATAATTTCATGAGGAAATATCTTGATGGATCGCGGGCTGCAAGCTAGGGCATCATGCATTGTTTATGAGCTCACTGTTTAATACTAGCATTGTTTACATCTTTTCATTTGGAATGCTTGATGACCTACGAGCTTTGAGAGCTAGAGCATCGTTGCTATTACCTTCAAGGCATTGTGTGAAGTGTTTGATCTCTCTTTATTTGTTTTGTTGTTGATATTCACTATGTGGTACTCCTTATTTATGATCATTTCATGAGAAAATGTCTTGATGGCTCGTCGGTTGCAAGCTAGGGCATCATGCATTGTTTATGAGCTCACTATTTAATATTGGCATTGTTTACATCTTTGCATTTGGAATGTTTGATGACCTATAAGCTTTGAGAGCTAGGGCATCGTTGCTATTACCTTCAAGGCATTGTGTGAAGTGTTTGATCTTTCTTTATTTGTTTTGTTGTTGATATTCACTATGTGATACTCCCTGTTTATGATCATTTCATGAGGAAATGTCTTGATGGCTCGCGAGCTGCAAGCTAGGGCATCATGCATTGTTTATGAGCTCATTGTTTAATACTGAAATTATTTACATCTTTGCATTTGGGATGCTTGATGACCCGCAAGCTTTGAGAGCTAGGGAATCGTTGTTATTACCTTCAAGGCATTGTGTGAAGTGTTTGATCTCTCTTTATTTGTTTTGTTGTTGATATTCACTATGTGGTACTCTCCATTTATGATCATTTCATGGGGATGTTTTCCCTACATAAACCTCATGTTATAGTATGTTTTATTGTTTATACTTTTCTATAACCGTAAATAATGAATTTACTTGCGCATACATCTCGTTAATGATTAATCTAGAAAGTATTTTCTGCACCTCTAGTTCCATTCAGTAATGACTAAAGTCTAAAATTATTGTTCCAACAATGTGGTGAAGGTTTATAATAACTAGTCAAAAGAATAAACCTTCCAATATTCTAACAAGAAAATAGAAAAGCTAAGAATCATGTTTCCATAGATATTGGAAGAGAGCCCAACCAACACTTTTTAAGAATGTCAAAATTAAGAACTAAATATGACACAAACCAAATTGAATGAGGCATCCCTAAGAATTGAATATAGATACATGATCTTTCCACTCAAGAACTTGCCATGAAAAATAAATTATCACAAAATATTGGTGGAGAAAGGATATTGCCAAAAACTGCTTTAAATGATCTAAAACCTTGAATGTTGCTAAATCGACAACTTAGGAAAGAACCATTATTAATAGTTGGAATATGGCATCACACCAAGAATTTAATAAAGGCATAACAGGGTTTCAAATGTCGAAACCAATCAAAGTTTGTAAGAAAAAGAAAAGGAAAAGGGAAAAAGGAAAAAGAAAAAATTAGTTTAAGATTGTATTGCCTAGTGCTACCAGATAATTCTTGTAAGAATATCGCTCTTGCATATGATTCTGCTTGGATTTTCCAAATCTTCTATTCACACTGAAATCAGCTATAGATTGTTTGTCGTGTCCAAAATATGCTCAACTCCTAAATACATAAAGGGGAGTGTTTTCAAAAAGCTAAAACCTGCACATTGTAGGAGATGCAATATCAAACATTGCATTTGGGGACGTTTCTTGATGGATACCATTCATGTCCATTAAACCTAAAGGAAATCAAAAGGATCTCTAGGCCATGTTTGAATATTTGTCTACGTGGATTTCTATAAGGATATGCCTCTCCTAGATTTTGGAAATTTAGAAACCTAGAGAGGAAGTTCTTACTCTGAGATGTCTGTGAGAAGATTTTGTAAGTTATAAATTATGTCAAAATTTGGAGTCACTATTACAGATAAGTTGATAACAGAGCTTACATAGTGTGAAGCTTTTTTCCAATAGGGTCTATATTTCCTCACATATTGATGCCTCAAGTTTTTTAGGACCAAAAGCCACATAATTACTGAGGCATTATTTGAACGGAATCATGAATAATGTCCTCCATCAATTTGATTGAGACAACCATACCAACTTCATAGTTTATCAAATGTACGAGTAATGAAATATTTTCAGGCATGCTCACACATACACCATAAAAGCAAAATTGGACAAAAACATAAGTGAAAGTTGAACAGAATCATAACACAGATGCAAGAAAGCCTAAGGATGATCCAAACACTGTGAAACACGTGATAATTGTTGGAATTAACTACAATGACAAATTTGGCAGGTCTGGAATACAAAGACCTGAATGGTGCATACCAAATTCATCTAGTTGCAGTAGAAAGAATAAAATTTTATTCAAAAATTTTAGAACCCACTATTCAGCCTCACATTAAGACGCATAAAAGTTATAGAATTTAAAATGGAAGGAAAAAGAATTGTGAAACATGATCAAAAGATTTATGCTAATCTTTGACTTCATCCATGAGAGTTTAAATGATGACCCTTTCATGTTCAATGGATTTTCATAAATAATCTAACAAAATAAAGATCTCTGGGTCATATTTGAATATTTGTCTGAATGGATATATGTAAAGGTGCATCTCTCCTAGTTTTTAGCAATTTGAAGAGAGAATCTTGTCTCTAAGTTATCCTCAAGAGGATTTCTGCAATTTGCAATTTGAAATACAAACTGCTGTAATCATTCTGAGTTATAACGGATATTACATGTCTTGAAGATATTACCTATGAAGATGATGTTTCACAATGGATCTGTGTATGCCCCTACTTACATCAGCCTGGATGGATTATGTGTAACTTCTTTCTCAACCTTCCCTTTTGATCCTTGAGGTTCTTTAAGTGAGAACAAATAAGCTGTAAAATTGTGATTCTCTTCTTTCTAATTATATATTTGACAACTTAAGAACTGCCCAACTCTGCGTTCCAAATTTTATGGTCTTTTATAGACCTACACGGGAAGATCATTAGCACCAGAACCTACAGTTATGGAAACCTTAGGTAAAATATGTTTTGATTGATAAGGGTAATACGTCATCAAGATTAGATTATCATTTAGATTAGAAATTATATTGTAGTGGGAGCTTGAACTTGTGGCATCATTAGTACAACAATTTTTGTGCATGTCATATCACTAAACCATGGTCAACTAGATTGGCAATTTGGAAAGATAAAAAATAACCTTCTAAGTTCTAGACTGGGTGAGGTTATAGGTCGTCTTGTAATATAGTGTAGGGTAACCTTTTAGACCATATTCTTAAAATTTGTGACAGAACTCCCTAGAGTGGATGAAATAACTGGTGGTCGGGATGTATAGATTCATTCCAAACAACTTAAAATGAGTTTACACCATCCCATTTAGTAATTAGTTTAACCACTTTAATCAGCTTCATTGGTTACACCACAACATTACCACATGTACCTTTGGTTTGCATTATTGAATGAAGGAATTTTAATGACATCCACAAGACCAGTGGTCTAAGGGACCAAGAGAAAACCAATTAATCTACATGTTGAATCTTCTCCATGTTGCCTCTTTTGTTGTGGATCCGAATTAAGAAATTTGTCATTTTGTGTAATCTTGCCTCTTCAAAAAGTATTGATCTAAATAGATAAATACGAAATATAGAAATCTATAATAGAAGTATTGATCTAGAAATAGAGCTAAAATTATTGGTGAAGTATGCTAGGATGTGTTACTAAAATATAGAGATGAAATTATTGGTCCACTACAACAATTATGACAAAAAAGAGAGATTACCCTTAGTAGGAAAGAGGATAAATTTGAAATGAAATGTTCAATTGAAATGTTATTATATTAAGATTGACAATCGAAGTGACGCAATGATCTTTAGACAAGTCTTCCAAGTGTTCATAAATAGAACATTTCTCTTAGCACCACTACATAGAAAATTCGATAACATTTGCAACAATCAGTCATTAATGACAACAAAAACATGTTTATATCAATGGAAACATCAATACCTCAACCAAAATACTCATTATATTCAAACCTTAAAAACTTTAATGTTGAAAGACCATTTTAACCAAGTTGTAGGTGATAAGATCAATAGTTTTGAGCATCACTTTGATTGGTAGTCTCATGATATGATTCAAGGATTTGTTTAGCATGATCATTAGGACCTCTCTTATGATCCACTGCAAGAAAAAATACATCAAAATTAATATGTATTTTTACCCCTTCAAAGTCCAAACTCTCTATATAAAATTTAGGATCATGGTTCACGACTATTGATGAGCTTGAAAATCTACATCTTTTGAAGTATTTTGGGTTAGTTTTATGTTGTTTTATAAGATTTTATTAAGACTAAATATATGATGTAAACTCATAATGATACTTGATATATAAAATACAATGGTATGTAGTATAATCTATACATTTGTGAGATGTGATTAATTCCAGTTATATGATGTTTTGGGATAGTAGACCATGAGTCTATGATGATTTTACATACTTTACCCATCATTTTTCATTTCACTCTGAATAGTGATCTTCTCTGCCTTGGTTCTTCTCTCACTAGTTCTTTAATCAGTGTTCTTCTAATCATCATATTTTCTCCCTCTTCTGACTCTAAGGGCACTTCAGGGTGTTTGTTACCACCACTAGATTCTTCTTGAACAAAATTGACTCTCTTATCAGTCCCTTGGGAAGTAGATCCTTTCTCTAGACACCTATAGGTAGGATGTCCTATATGGTTGCAATGATAGCACTTCATTGTTGAAAAGTATGAACCTCTTCGTTGGCTATTGTTTCTTCCTCTCCAATTGATATTAGAGCCTCTTCCTCTATTGAAGCCTCCTCTATTTGAGCTTCCCTGTTTCTGTTCAGTTAGTTTAGTCTCTCCCTAAGTCTTTAATTCTGAACTTCTACCACCATATCCACTTCTTTGGCCTCTTCCATCTCTTCCTCTTCCTCTACCTCTGGTATTTCTTGATTCTTGTTTCTTTTTCAAATTTTCTTCCACCTTAACTGCAAGTTGGTGGCACCTTTGTACTGTTGTAGGAGTCAGTAGAATCAATTCATCTTGAATAGTCCATCTTAAACCATCGAGGTATCTAGCTACCTTCACACTTCATCTTCTGAAACTCTTGACCTCATGCACAACCTCTAAAACTCCTTAGTGTAAGAGTTGACATCCAATTTTTTTTGTCTTAAACTTTGCCTTTTCTTATGCAACTGAATTTCATAATCTTCTGGCACATATGGCTCTCCGATTTTAGCTACCATAGCTTTCCAAGTGGCTATGGGTTTATTTCCTTCTTTCTCCCTCTCATCTTGGATAAATTTCCACAAAGTGAGTGCAGACCCTCTAAGTCTTTCCTTTTACACTTTTACCTTTTGGGCTTTTGTTATACCATCACACTCAAAGTGGTTTTCAAGTCCTTCAATCCAATCTAGGACTACCTCTGGTTCTATTTTCCCACTAAAGATTAGGATTCCTTCAAATGCCTTTCCACTTAAGGATTTTAAGGATTTCAAGAAGGGTTCTTCAGTGAGGATATGGTTTGGTTCAGGTACCTCATCATCTATGGCTATCTCTTTACTCTTGCCTTCAACTTTATCCTTGACTTCCTCAATCTTCTCTTCCACTTGATCCAATTTATGCTCTAATTGGGCCAATCTATCTCTGAGCAACTTATTCTGTTCTTCTTTCTCATCCAATTTCTTTGAAATTTATGAATTTTTTAACATTGTAGACTCTCCTACTGACTCTGTAGATTGAAATGTTCACCACAAGCCAAATCTTGCTTTCTCTAATACCAATCTCATAGAAACTCCCAAGTGTGCTTGCACAAGCTACTAAGACTCTAATTGTTCCTAGTTTTCCCAAGACCCTATTGCTTCTCCTAGGATCTTTCAAGTCCTTACTTAGCTAGTCTAGGACCTCTTCAATACCACTCCAAGAGTTGGTAACCAATGTGTTTCACTAAAGGGTAACTATCATTAAGTTTTACTTCACTTCTTTTCTCTTTCTTAGAAGACTCCAAGTTCCTTTTTGGTCTCCTTTCCTTAAAATTTTTTTGAAGGGGGTATAATCCATACTTGGAAAACTTCTTGAACATCACTTGATCCCATTAGGACAGTGTATCAAGACTTTCTCAAACGATTTCAAGACTCTTAGTGAATTTAGTCTTTTCGCCCTAATACTCCTTCTAGCCCTAATTGACTAGTTTTTCCCACTTCATTCAAAATATTCCAAAACAAACCCAAAAACAAAGTTGATATTATAATACCCTTTTCCAATACATGAGATATTTTTTAGGTCTTAGGGTTCCAAGGTCTCTGTATAGTGGATTCCTATAATTAAGAACAAATAGGGCTAATTGGGCTATTCTGGTTCAGTTTGGTGACTTATACTTGAAAATGTACCCAAATGGATTGGGAAAGGCCTAATATTCTTAGGAGATGTTTGTATAACCTCAATTCTTACAAAAAAATGTTTTTTTTCATTCTTCAAACCATTCCCCTTCATTCAAACACCATTAGATCACTGGCAAACACCTAACTGGATACACTGGACTCGCCTATGACTTGCCATTAAAATTAGTTAAACTACTTTTCTGAGCTCCTCCCTCCCTATATACACTATAAAAGGGCTACCTTACCATATATCTCAAGGCCATGATGAAATTCATGGTGGAGATCTATGGGGGAGCCATTTTTCACAAAACTGCTTCGTCAACACCAGTAAACTACAAACTAAGAAATGAATTTACAAAGGTACTCTAATGAACACCTAAAAAATTCAAACCAAAATAAAATGTATTGTAACTAGCCTAAATAAAATAATCCAACACAATATTTATTGGTTCAATCCATTCAAGAACACAAACTATCAAAAGTAAGCGACTGTGAACAAAAATAGTAAACATAGCAACTTATTTCAATTTCAAATTCTTCTCCACATCAGATAACCCAGGGAAATGGGCCTCCTCATGGTATTTTATGTCTTACCCATGTTTTTAGGTGGTTAAAATAACCACCCATCCTCAAACATTGAAGGGAATTGTTTCTTGTCAATGTTGTCATGCAACTTTGCAAAGTTGCAAATGTTGTCAAGACAACATTTTGACAACTTTTACAATTTTGCCTATAACATAGTTTAATGAACTCTAACCTATACCAAATGATGTATAAACATCATAGAGGAAATTTTATGCTCAATTCAAAGATTTCCTAAGAATTAAAGGCTTTTAGACCCAAATTCCCACTTTTAGGCTTTCTAAAGCACTAAACACTAACAAAGCAAAAACAACTAGAGTGGATTGATCCTAGTCAAATCCACCTAGGTAAAAACTCACAAGACATTCTAAGGTCTAAGAAAATAATCCTAACTTGGCTAGGGTCAGTACAAGCCACTACCAAAATATGAAACTAGGAGTTAGCCTAGGTGCTCCTGCACCAATAATGCTAGTGTTATCCCCGTTGTGGAGAAGAACACGAAGAAACAAGTAAAAAACCTAGCACATTCTAAGCAGGATAAGAGGGAAATAAATATTTATGACATATTTCAACAAGATGTGAGATCTATTTCCATGATTTTGAGATACAAGCTTTACTATAGTAGCCAACCTAATTTAGTTTCTGTAGGAGTCATTATTATGGCTTATAAAATGGCAAAGAAGAATGTGAAATATAATCTATGCGAGCTACTGAAACAAAAATTCTTAGAGAAAAATAAGTAGATCAAGTGAGATAAATCTAAATAATTTAGGTTTAGATCACTACTGATACACATCTATTTTCACATAGTTCATAAGTTTCCTGGAAAGCACCCTAGGGCATGGAAAGACAATGAACCAATTGGTATTCAAATAAGTAATAGTTAGAAAAGGAACAATAGAACATGGGTTGATGGTGAACTCTTCACAATGTTTAAAACTATTCAAAGACAAATGAAGGAAAGAGTGAGGATCCCTGAGACAATAGTTGAGAAATACAAAGATACAATTTGTTTCATGGTTGAAACTAATTGTGTATGCTTTAAGGAAGTTGAACCAAGGAAGAAGTGGAGTTACCCTATGGGTTATGAGGTCAGTTTAGAGGTTATTACAATGAAAGTTGAACATATTCTCTCTTCTAAGATTGATTCTTCAGAAAGATTAATTTGAAAAATCTACTAAAATTAGAGATGAACAAACTAGGGCAGCAAGGAAAAGAAAGATTGATAAAATGGTTGATGATATTGTAGAGAAGGAGGTATAAAAAGAGATGAGATGAAAGAGGTTAGGAAGAAGATGGAAGAAGGATTTTCTAGATTGGCGAGTATTGCTCCTATAGCCATTCCACCTCTTGAAGTTGTAGAGGTTAGTGTTTTACCTCTTGTTATGGTTGATGTACCTGATACCACTCCTACACCACCTAAGAGGACATCACAGACTGAGATAGTGAACATAGAAGAGATTCCTGTGAGAAGGAAAAGGTCCTCCAAACAAAAATTACCACCAAAAAGGTAGAGGATTGGTGCAGAGAAGAAAGAAGAAACAAAGATAGAAGAGAAGAAAGAAGAAAATAAAACTGAAGAGAATAAAATAGAGGAGAAAAGTGAGAGAAAACTTTGGAAACCAGATCTAAGGATGCTGGAAAAGAGGATAGTCAATCAAGGAAATCCTAACAAAATACCTAAATAATATGGCATGTACAATGATAGTGACAAAATTTTGATTGAAGACATTGTCTTTAATCACATGCTAATGTTTAAGAAGAATCTACTTGAAATAGGAGGTAGTATTCCTAAGGACTTATATGACAAATTGGAAGTAAGGAAGCAATGAGCACTTAAGGAAGATGATCAGATAAGGAGAAAGGCCATAGAAAATACACTACCTATTGTTTCATTTGAATGAGAATGAGATAATAATGAAAGCCATTAAGCCCCTTCTGAGAGTAAAGCCAAGACTATTAAAGTTTATGGCTAGAAAGTATGATGAAGTTATATAAGATACCCACAAGGATATTAATAAGGTCTTAGTGGAAACTGAACCAGAAAATCCTTCACCTCCTACGCCCAAGGCTACTAAGCCCAAAACTATTCTGAGAGGAGAGTCCTCTAAACCTACAGATGTACACATTGACTCATCTAAGGATGAAGATGACAGTAGTTAGTTTTTCAGTATAGTTAAGAAACCAAATTTCTTTGTTGTTGGTGTGCATGTGTCTTTGGACACTTTGTAGGATATCGGTGACCCATTTCAAGGGAATACTGAAGATATAGTTACTGAGGCACACGGAAATAATGAACATAGTATAGTCAATCTTGGCACATTGACTGGGGATGAAATGAAAGAAGCTTCTGAAGAAAAATACAAAAACACTAAGGATGAACTTAAAGAGATTTTGGTTGAAGTAAACAAGGAAGATGAGATTGAGGAAGAAACTAAAAAAGAAACTAATGCATCCACTCCTATTTCTTCAACACTATTGTTGGAAAGTAATGCTAAACCTATGAACACTGATGTTAATGGCATGGATGAGGATGAACTGATGAAGTTGTCATACATAGCCTTTGCTAAGGCTAAGGAGAGAGAAGAACAAAGCATAGAGAAGAAGACAAAGGTATTGGATAGGGCCATAGACAGAATAAACAATATTCTACCCATACCTTTCACATTTCAGGGTAACGATACAATGGACAATCTGAACAAATTCCTTGATGATTTTTATGTTCACTTCACTTCTTTGGAAAAGGTTGCCAATATGAAAGTTAAAAGAGAGTACTTGGAAATGAAGTTGGAGGAGATATTTCAGTCACTGAAGTGGGATATCAGTATATTGGATACCATTATCTCTGGTATTACGTCTTGCATTGAGAAAGGAAAGAAGATGTATAACTACTGCATAAACCCTTCAAGGCATGTACCAAATGTTCTGGACATAATACATAATAATGAGAAGACATTGGATGATTTGGAAAATAATTGTGAGTCCTCTTCACAATCTACTTCTGAGATGGATAAGGAAGTGTCTGGGTTAGTGGACAAAATTAGTGCGCTAGAAACTGACAAGTCAAGAGTGTTGAGGAGATTTTCTATGTTGAGGGGTATGATGACTCCTAAACTATCAATTCTCATGAAACACCTTGAGGACATGGAAATAGTGAAGAATTCCCTTGATGAATCTCTACATACGGTACTAAAGGATGTAAAGATATCAACCTTTTCTTTGAATGGTCTCACTCATGTAGGTCACACTTTGGAGAAGACATGGACAACAAACTCAAAGATCTTGGAAACATCTTTTCAAGATATTTTTCACATGGTATGAGTTTTTGGTGAGAAGCTCTACAATTTTGATATGTATATAGTTATATTTTTTAGTATACCTTTTCCATTGATGTCAAAGGGGGAGTAATAAGCATAGTGTGAAAATGAAGACAATAGTAATAAGTGATGAGGGACTAGTTTGGCCTTTGACACTTAGTCATTTTTCACTAAGTGATGCCATCAATGCTAAACGGGGAGATTTTTTGGCAAGTGGCCTAATGAACATAGATTAGAGGTTTTCATTTATGGAAACACTACTTATTGGCTTGGTTGCTTGAATTGTAATTCAATTTTGGTGATTCTGATTGGAAAAATGACTAAGTCCATGAAGCAGTTGACATAGCACAGTTGCACAATTTTGACTGGCGAGCACAATATGTGACGTCTTAAGACTTGCAAGATTAGAGGAGTGTTCTATGAGATTTAATTGAACTTTCATTAAGGTCTCTTGTATTTTGGAGTTGAACAAAGAGAGTTACAACTTTTTGAAGTTATAAGAAGGCAGTGCAATAGTGATACAGGGTAGATGAGTGGTCACTATGTTTAAGGGAGTATTTTATGGAATCTAGAAGTGCTACTTTGGATTAGGATTGGGTCCTACCCTAATTTTGTTGATGTATGATCGCCGAATATGTATTTTATATTTGATTAAGTGTTTCACACATTTTGGGATGTACTTGTGAGCCGATTGGAACAGTCTTTGAGATCAATTATATATGAGTAGATTTTTTGAGATGCGAAGATGTGTGAGGAACACATAGATGCATTGTGATGTCAAAATCATATATAAGATGTTGTGAGATTTAAATGGGACTACTTGAGCATATCAGATGCTTGTACAACTCATATGTATAAATCATTGTAATAGATAGTTCTATTTTGTAAGAGCAGCGAGCTCCTTGTATACCCCTAACAGGATTTCTATCCTTTAAAAAGGATACATGTACTAAATGTAACATTTAGCTCCTAACAGGGCTAGGTCCCCTAATAGGGACACTATAATTTTTAGTGCATTATTTTTGGGTATCATCACCACTGGGGTTTTCCCTTGGCTAGAGTTTCTTCATGAACAAATCATGGTGTTATGACTTGTTTACGTTATGTGTATGTTACTCTTATTTAAGTAATTGCATGGTTAAGCTTGAAATTGTTAAGTTTAGTAATAAAGTGTTGTAATACAGATTCACACCTCCCTCTCAGTATTACTTAATCCTAACAATTGGTATCAGTGCTTGTGGCCCTTCAAGAGAAATCCTCACAACTTGAGGGAGATCCAGATGGATTCAAGTAGTTTGTAAGAAAACTTTGACACAACACTTGAGGACCTTGATAAGGCAAAATTTGATAATTTTGAATTGAAATTGAAACTGAGAAGAGAAGAGGGTTTCATAAAGAAGCTTAAGGAACAACATGAACTTCCTAGGAACCAAAGGCAAGATCTTATGGATAAGATACATGAAGAATATGATAATAATTTATCTAATCAGATTAAGCATCTTGAAAAAGAAAAATAAATGTTGAAACATGAGTGAAAAGTACCACTATTCAGATGGCCAAATAAATTCAACAAGAGAAAGATGAAAAGATGAAACTTGAAGAAATCTTGAAGAGTACAAATATACATATGGGAAATATGCAGTTTGAACTTGATGAATACAAAGTCAAGTATCGGGAATTAGAAAAGTATAATCACATCATTAAGGGAGAACTTGTTGATGCAAAGAATCACATTGAAAAACTTCATGCAAGGAGTGAAAAGATTGATGAACATAGGAAAAGACAAAAGCCTAAAGGTGACATGATAGGAGTTGGCTTTGATAAAGCAAAATGCTCAAAATATCAAGAAAGAAATTTTGAAGGAAATTCAATTAAGACACCTAATCAACAGGAAGATCCTATACAACAAGAGGAACCTAGAGAACAGTTCAGACCTTTCAGAGGAAGATGATTTTTATGTAACAAAGTTGGTCACATGAAGAGGGATTGTAGAGGTAAGACTCCTTATAGGCCCTTTTTTGGCTATTGTTTCAATTTCTATGAATATGGGCACAAGAAGGCAGAATATATAAAACCTTATCAATCAAGTATTAAAAAAGATTACATCAGAGAAGAAACAACAACTAAGATTACATGTTACAAGTGAAACAAATTTGGGCATATTGAAAGGAACTACAGGTTATAGGTTAATCATAACATATCATATCCTACATATTATAAATGTAACAATTAAGGACATGTAGATAAGTTTTGCAGGTATAATGGAGATGCAAGCAACATAAGACCTCCACCTGTTGTTATGAAGAAAAATGTTGGTGATGTTGGTAAAAAGTATGGTAAAATACATGGACAAGTTTGACAATCATTTTAAGAAAGAAGGACACAAGGCAAATGGAATAGTATAGAAAGAAAAGGAACATCATGAGAGTAAGGATCATGGAGAATCAATAGATGTTATTGAACCCTCACCTGATGTTTCTACTTCAACCTAAATGGCCAAGCATGGCCTTAGGGGGAGCTTTGGAGAAATTAAAGAAATCTATCCAACCCCTATATGTGCAGAATAAGATGATGCAAGATTAAGGATAGTAAGTATGATTGGTTTGGAGTATCTATCCAAGATCGCTCGGTTATACACTCTATGTTGAATGATCATAAAAAAATGGACGATTATATCATTGCAGACTTATAAGTTCATTGGGAAATGTGTCAATCTATGCATGGAAAAGTATAAGTTCATTTACTTAAACCTTTTTAATCATTATTTGAGTAGAACTGAAGGATACCAGAGGTACAAGTAAAGAAGCTAGAGAGTTTATGTGATTGCTAAGTGTGCACACCCTATTTCATCGAGTAAAAGGTATTTTGATCTTCTGCGAACTTTGTCTATTATGGATACTCTATTGACATTTGATGTTAGTAAGAGGCTGAGGTACAAGTTCAAAAAACACCCTTACAAGTCCACAAATGATGAACTTGAAGAAGCATTTTCACAAACACCCTACAACATGCTTCATGTGGAAGACATTATGGCTTTCATACACTGCAAGTATGAGTCATTGGGAGAATTTGATATCTATAAGGAGATGAAAGACACGATTAAGGATGATGGATCATGGAAGGAGGAGTTTTCTCATTTACAGAACCTAAGCATCATGCGAATGACATAAATCTACGAGTTTGACGAAGAAGAATGGATTAAGATTATTCTTAGCAGAGTTCATGATCAATGTCTATGAATAGGTGATCGACATGTTAAGATTTCCATCGAATTGATTTATTATGTGATTGAGTTGGATAATGTTGGTGTTATCCCTGTTGCAGAGAAGAACATGAAGAAACAAGTCAAAACCCTAACACATTCTAAGTGGGATAAGAAGGAAATGACTATTGTCGACATCTTTCAACAAGATGTAAGGTTTATTTCCATGATTTTGTGATACAAGCTTTACCACACCAACCGACCTAATTCGGTTTCCGCGGGAGTCATTATGATGGACTATAAAATGGTGAAGGAGAATGAAAACATTAAAAAAATCAAGTGAGATAAATAAAAAACATACAGGTTTAGATCACTACTGATACACATCTATATTCATATAGTTTATAAGTTTCCTGGAATGTACCCCAGGGCAGGGAAAGATAGTGAACCAAGTGGTATTCAAATAAATAAAATTTACCAAAGGAAAAATAACACATGGGTTGATGGTGAAATCTTCAGAATGTTCAAAATTATTCAAAGAAAAATGAAGGAAAGAGTGAGGATCCCTGAGAAAATAATTGATAAATACAAAGATACAATTTGTTTTATGGTTGAAACTGATTGTGTATGCCTCGAGGCAGTTGAACAAAGAAAGAAGTGAAGTTACCCTATTGGTTATGAATTCATTGCAGAGGTTCTTACAATGCAAGTTGAACATGTTCTCTCTTCTGAGATTAATTCTTCAGAAGAAAGATGAGGCACTTATGAAGAAAAATATGCTAAAATCAGGGATGAACAAACTAGGGCAGCAAGGAAAATAAATATTGATAAAATGGTTGATGATATTGCAAAAGGCAAGTATAAACAGAGATGGGACGAAATAGGTTAGGAAGAATATGGCAGAAGGATTTTTTGGATTAGCGAGCACTGCTCCTTCAACCCTTCCACCTCTTGAAGCTGTAGAGGTTACTATCTTACCTCCTACTATGGTCGATGTACCTGATACCACTCCTACACCACCTAAGAGGAAATTACAGATTGAGATAGTGAAACCCTCTTTGTGTTGTGCCGATATGATCTCCTTCACTGGCACCACTTCTATAAATTAATTATCAGATTGTTGAGACTATTGAAATGTCTCTTCAATATAGAGTTCCCTTTGCACTTCTTTTTTTCTATCGGGGTAACTTTCAATGATCTCATATGCTTCTTCAGATGATCTCACATTTTTATTATTCTTTGTTACCCTATCAGAGAAGAAGATATGATGTCCCCCGATTAATATTTCAATCAAAGCTCCATTACTTCCCTAAAAATATATTTCAGAGTAACTTCCACTGATTATTCCTTGGATATAATTTAATAAACATTATCAGAATAACATATTATTTTGGGGAGACTTTGAAAACTTGTAGCAATCTCTTATATTTCTCTAATATGTTTCATCATAAAGACACAAGAATCCTTCTTCTGATTCTAATCATAATAGTTGCATCAATGTAACATAATGCATCAGATAAGTCTTTAAAAGTTAATCTGATTATAAAATTTTCTCTGATAAATGTTAACCCCTTCATAGTTTACATTTTGGAGGAACCTATGACATGATTCTATGATAAAAGTGCAAATTCATTATTGGGGTAACTCGGGTGATCAGTATAACATTTATCCTCTATCTTGATAGTTATTGTTTCTCTGATGTAAATCATTGGTGAAACTCCTACCAATATGTTTTCCTTTATGGATCATCATAGTGGTATGTGTGTACGTGTTTATGTGTACTTCACTTGTACCTACAAATATGCAAACACAACACTCTATAACTTAGTAATTCAATTGTTAATCCCTAAGATATCAACCAAACATAACAATCAAGAGCGAGTTATAGCTTCCTATTAAGAGAGAGTTTGATCTAAGTATGATAGTGGTCCCAGAGTTATGCTTTAGACCAGTCACCATACACTCTAAAATGGAAGATTCAATTTGTAAAAGCCATTGAAATTCATCTAAGCTAAAATTATCAATCCTAAATCAATTGATTCCATTATGAAATTGAAGTGTTTTATCTAATTATCTAGATGCATGAATTCAATTCTACATCATAAGCTTAATAATGCAAGATTGTGGGATCAAATGAGCTCAAAATTCATTCCTTTTATGGAGAATGAAGGGAAATGAGTGGTTTATATTGATTCTTAATGAGTGATGGGGATTAGACCTTGATTGATCTATGTGTGTCAACTCTCATTGGTCCATAAATGAATTTGTCCATTAGGGGTGAGTTTGTGATTTAGAAGCTTTTCTTAATTTGCTTTAATTAATTAATTTAGCCAAGGGATTTAATGAGGTTGATTTAATTAAATAGGCCAAGGTAATTAATTATAAATTAATGATATATCAGTAATAGGCGATGTTTGATTTGAGGGATTTTAATGATTTTGATGAATTATGTTAGTAATCGAATAACCAGATTAGGCGCATAATTGGGAGAAAGATCCTTAGTTAAAAAAAAAAGGTCCTTTGGTTAGACTAGCTTGATTTAGGGTGATTACAGTATGTCACATGGTTAGTCTATTATCCAATAGTCCCAACTTGATTGAAGGAAACTGAAATGCCCCTATTCATTTGATGATGTTGATTGACATAGTTTTTGATGATATCAATTTGACAAACAATATCATTGTGAATCCATGATTTCTTTTAAGTAAGAAACTGATTGATTTAGGTATGATCATGCCCCCTCAGGAATGAAATCAAAAGAAATGTCGATGAAATCCCTCTTTTAATTATTGATATCAATGAGAAAGTGATGTGATATGTGATTGGATCAATAAGAATGTGTGAAGAATCAATTGGGATATGAGTTGGACTGGATATGTGTTGATAGGAACACAAATTGACCAAGTTTGACTACTCTAAAAGTAAGATTTGAGAAATTTTAACATGATGTTGACCAATATTTTGAGGATTTGAGTTGTTGTTATGAGCCAAATACATGTTCTAACTACTTCTGTAGGTTGCCTGGCAAATTTTTAGTATCATTGAAATTTGTTTGAGCAAGGTTTGACCAAATTTATGCCGCATTAAATAGTAGTGAACTTGTATATGTTGTTAAGGAACAATGTGGAACTCCTTTGCAAGCCTTGTGTATCCTTTTCTGTATATTCTGATCAATTTTGCATTTACTGTAGGTCATGGTTATCAAGTTTTTGACCACTGTATTAGGTTTGTTGACATTTCCAAAGTATAACTACATTGGAATGACGTGGTGTCTGAAAATTTTATTTTGTTCCTGACATGATTGATATGGTTAAAACAATTATGCTTAGTGTGCCTTAGGTCAAAATCATCCCTAAGGGGTTAAAATAAGCCTCAAAAGGTCATTTTATCATTTTATTTTCACTTTTCACCTCAGTAATTTGTGAGCTCTGGAGAGAAGAGAGTGGTCCCCATGGAGAGACATTGATTCAAGCTCGACCGTTGCCATCACAAAACCACCCATTACGCACCTCTGGTGAGTACACAATGACCTTCTATTTTATGCTTTCCATTTTGATTTTTAGCATTTTAGTAAAAAATTATAGCATTTGTAGTTTAGAGTTGCATCTGGTATTCCAAATTGCATCTCATAGAACCCAAGTCACATTTGGGTAACTAAAAATGATAGATTCCATCTTGTAGAAATAGGATTGCATCTCGTGCCTCATTTAGGATCACATTGTGTCAAGTTTTCCCCATGAGTCTACCAAAAAAGAAGTATCACATCATGTGAAAACATGATTATATCTGGTGTTTTGGATCGCATCCTATTAGAACAGGATCACATCCAGGTTTAGGATCGCATCCTATTAGAATAAGATTGCATCTTATTTGAGAGTCGCTCCCTGTCAAAATAGAGTCAAATCTGATTTAAAAAGTTGTTCATTTTAGTAAACCGTTGAGTTTGTCTTATCATTTCATAAATGAATATTACATGTTTGATGCGACAGTTGTCTCTGTAGGTTGTCTTTATCCCTAAAATAGTTTCGTGCATGGTTGATTCCTTGCAGACTCAATTAGGAGTTGTGTCATTTTGGAGTCTGAGACCTATTCATATTTTGATCTTATTTGAGCAACTTATGGATGATGAACAGTGGACTATGGGATGACTGGGTCTTGGGAGTTTGATAGATTTACCCGATATTAAGGTGAATTGAGGGTTGTTTACTTCTCTTTCTGAGAGATGGCACTTAGAGAATAACACCTTCCACGTGCCAACAAGCAAGATGACTGTCACTCCAGAGGATTTATGTGGATACTAGTGATGGGTAGGAAGGTACATTTTGAGTCATGGTCAGCCAGTGCCATTCTAGATGCACAAAGATCTTTTGTCGATCCCTCTATTGCTCATTGATAATTAACCTGAGATTATATTATTTCCCATTATGAGTGGTTACATGTGTTTCTCGCTGGATTGATTGGCGGAGTTATGATGCCAGACCAAGGACAACATGGATTTATGTATGGTTGGGTCAGTATGTTGGAGGATATGATTGGTGCTTCTCGTCATTATGGACGGGGTAGTTGTATCTTAGCTCACATATAAAGAGAGATACATGGGATTGTGTATCATTCATCTAGGAGTATGACATTTGGTATTATTATTCTATAGATATGGGCCTGGGAGAATATTCTAGTGTCTTGGCTGATAGTGGATAGACAATAGGATCCAGAGGATCCATACGTGTATATGTACTTAGGATATATCCAGCATCCCCATCTGGGTAAGATAGAATATAAGAGACATCTTTTTTATGAAATTACCGAGGTTGAGTGGCAACCGTATCTTGATTGTGAAGAGTGGGCTTTAGATCAGAGGCAGAAGTCATATTTCTTTTAGAGAAGATATCTGATTGGTTATACATGATACATTGTTGAGTGCTTTGTGGTTACATGTGTATTCAAATAGTTTGGTTGAGTATAGAGTACTTCTTAAGATCATACTATATATGCATGCATCCAAGATGAGGAGACATAGTAGGGTGCCAGATTCTCATATGAGAATGCCCTTCATGAGATTTCCTAGATGGTTCTATTTGGTTGGGACTATTTTCCTGATATAGATGATGGGGGTATTGTTGATGAGTACCGAGATGATTTGTACCAGCACCTTTTCTTGCATTTTATGGAGCATGAAGAGATATCAGAGATGATAGAGGAGGCATTAGATTATGATCCTACTGATGATGGTCCTGCTAAAGGCAGAGGGAGAGCAGACATGGGTGGTGGGAGAGATGGAGGTGGCAGAGGTGACAAAGGTGGTAGAGATCCTCTTGCTGAACGGGGTCAGAGGCATGACATGGATGATGATGGAGATGACAAAGGTGGTAGGGGAGGGGATGAGGGTATATGCACCTAAGTGAGATTTATTACTCCTCATAAAGATCCCAAGCCATTATTGCCTAAGAAATAACAAAGGAGACCATCAGGAAAAAGACATACTGGTGAGAGTAGTGATAGTGGTAGACGTCCCCCACAAGATCCTCCCAGAGAGATAGTTAGAGACACATATCCTTATCTGAGAGAGAGAGAGAGAGAGAGAGAGAGAGAGAGAGAGAGAGGCTGAGGGATCACATTACTACTTTGGATGCTTTATTAATAGATAGGGACTGACAACTAGATATTATGAGATCTTAGAGAGATCAATAGGCTCACATTGTGACATACCAGGGACAGAGGGAAACTTACTACTTTTCCTTGTATTGTGTGGTCGTTCTAGAGGGTCAGAGAGCACCATTATATTCCACTATTTCTTAGCAGTCAGAGGGACCATGCTGCCACCACTTCCTACCTGAGAAGATGTTCCGCCTCTTCCCCCTTGTGATCATGTCGAGGGAGGGAGTCAGACTTGATACTTGTCATCTTATTGATATTTTATATAATGATCCATTAGTGATTACTGGATATGTACTCCATGATACTGATACATTCTTTTTTCCATATTAATCATTATGCATTGACATACATATGAGATGTTTCCTTCAGGTGCTAATATATTTTTGTTATCTCTTTATCTGCTTCACTTGATAGATGCTTAGATTTGTGTGTTATGATGTACTTGGTCTTTATGATGATACTGATGATACTCATGTGATGACATCATTGTACTATTACCTTTCACTGATATATAGATGTGTGAGATGATTCTATATGGAGTTGCACATGTATGTTTTTGTATTTTTCTTTATGCATATAAATGTATGGATGCACCTATGGATGTATGAATGCCTTCATGCTTTTTGATTTCTCTGTAAGAAAAGTAATGATGATATGCTATGATATATATGCTTTTATTTTTCTTTTTATGATGCTCATGCAAAATCGTACGCAAATTCTTATGCCATGACGACAAGTATATATCAGTGAGTAGATTAATCAGTCAGTAGATTAAGTAGTCAAATTTGGATTTGGTTGTGATAGGAAATCCTTCTGCTTAATGTATCTATATGAATCATGAATGCAACTATATTATGACTTATAGGACTATCATTGATCATTCCAAAATAGCATTTATCATCATAGAGAAGTTGTTTAACGGACACCATAGGCTAGTACAACCTTCACCGATAGATTTCAACCATCATGAAAATATGAGTAGTACCTTAATCAAATGCAATTTCCAAAATAATCCTAAGCATCAATACATAGAGGCTAGGATGACTTGTCAGTTATTTCCTTTTGATGTAAGAAAATTCTTCTATTTGTGTGCAATATATGATATGTAACCCGCAATGACCCTTTTATTACTGTTCATATCCTTGGGTACATAATGTTGTGTACACCTTACTAAGAATTTGTTTTTATACAAACAAACAAACAAGAAGAATTGTCCAACCTCATCGTAGCTTTCAAATAAATAGGGTCAAGATATATGTGTATTTCCAATCATGATGGTGGTTCTTACCATAGACGACCAGATTATGTGAAAGATTTAGGATCATTGAACCAATCACCACAAGAAGAAAACAAAGAAAAAATCATGCCTCATATTCTTGTTTCTCTAGTCATTTTATAGACATAATGGAGTTACTCAGAAGACAAAACAATAAAAAATTGATAGCCATAGACATCAGACAAATAAAATTGATGATTTCTTCCTATGCCACTAGTATGAAGAAATCATCGAGACATTTCAAAGAGTCTTGCACAATACAAATTAAATTTTTTTTGTTTTATATAACTGGTATTTAGGAACACCTTTGATTAATCATTTTTAGCAAAAGAGATTATTAATCATAGATTAAGTTTTATCAATGTATTCTGTAAAGTGTTTATCTATGTCTGGATAAGTGTAGTGGTGTAGAAAATACCTTTTTGAACAGATTTAGTATTAATTACAATCCGATGAAGTGTTGAGAAACACTGGTGATAAAAGTGTTGAGAAATACTAGTGTGGCATCCATTAAAGGTAGGTCATGTTTAAGAAACACCTTTGTTTGTGATAGTGATAATGGATGTTTTGTGTGAGTATTAAGAAATACTATTTTTATGTTAGTAGTAAACTTTCCTAGACAGTGACCTAGGATGACAAAGTGTGATGGACCAACCCATGACTGACAGAATTGACCCGACTGCTAAAATCACTAGGAGAGATGCCCCCAACAAAGTACAATCATCCTAATGCTCGAATATAGAAAAATTCTAGGAAAGGAAAGTAGAACATTGTATAGCTTAGGTCTAGATGATGTCATGAAAGTGACCAAAGGATATGCACAAGCAAAAATTTGGAACTTAGCCAATTGCAAGTGGTGCATTGATAGATGGAGCGGTGATTACAAGTGACGCCTATTTACTAGGTTTTCACCACTTGGAAAATTTCTATTTTTACTACCAAGACGCCTTTTTACCAGGTTTTTGCCAAGGTACTTTTCTTGTTTTCAAATTTTTGTACTTTTTTTTGTTAGTATCAAGGCGCTCGTTTGCCATGTTTTATGCTAGGATTAAGTAATACTAAGAGGGGGGGGGGGGTTGAATCAATATTACAAAACTTTAAACTTAAACTTATCAAATTCCAAATTAACCAGATAGTTTTTGAAATGAAAAGAACATAAACACAAAGTACACAACTCATAACACCATAAATTTATTCTCGAGGAAACCCTGGCCAAGGGAAAACCCCGGTGGGGATGTGTAAGGTGAAAAATGGTATGTGGATAGATAGGGTTTAGAAAAATGGGGGATTGCACTTAAATTAAACCCTATGCCTTCATTAATCACCTACATTTAATTGTAATGATAAATAATATAAATCTGGAAATGTTTGCAAAGAATAATGAAATGACATACATACCTCATAACATAGCAGATCTATAAATTGTTGTTTTTGGGTGTCTGCTACGTTTCTAGAAATTCTGCAACCGGATTTGGAACAAAAACACAGAGACAGAGAAAACCCAGAAAAATTTTCCTTTTTTGCTCTAGGTCGACCTTGACCTGTGCTGCTTCGACAAAAATTATGTTTGTAGATCCTAAAAGTTTGTTGAAAAGGGTATCCAAATCTGCTCTGCAACTCCCAAAACAATGACTGTAGATATCTAAAAATAAGGGTGGCTATATGGGGTTTTGCCTTAGTCAAAACCCCATTTTGGTGATCTCCACCTCCATGAATAGCCAGATGTAGTAGAATATGTGTGTGTTTCTTGTAGGAAGAGCTTTGAATGTGTAATGCCAAGATCTAATCCTCTAGATTGAAACCCTAGCATGAATTGAAAATGAGAGAGAAATGCATAGATTTGAATGTGATAAATAAAGCATACCTATCCCCCAAGGCTAAAGTACTCCTACCAAACTCACAATCCATAGTTGCTACCCCATGATTGTATCTTTTGAATGTTGAAAGTAGTAGATCAAAGAAGAAGGAAGCATTGAAGAACTCTTTCTTGCTCCAATGAATGTCCACAATAGCTTGTCCACAAAAATGCTTGCTTGCATCAAGGCATCATAATATATTTCCCTCCTATATCAACCTCTTGCATTCTTGCATCATCATCATTCGTCTCATGTCTCATGTCATGATCATCTTCTCAATGAAGGCAAAAGAGAGTGCTTATATAGAAATTTCAAGGTAAGACTCCTAGGGCAATGTGAGGGCTCCCTAATTCAAATTTCACCTCGAATTATGGTCCAATCACAATAACCAACTAAGGAGGGAATGAATTAATTATATTTTTAATAAAAACTCTTCTGCATTCGGATCCGGGGACCAATTTTGAATTTAGGGCCCTGCTATGATCCAAATTTGAAAGCGGGAACCAAAATTTGACAGAGGTCAAGGTCGACCTTGACTCTGACCTAGGTCAAGGTCGACCTCGACCCAAACCTAGGTCAAGGTCAACCTCAACCTTGAACTAGGTTAGGGTCAACCTTGACCCTAACCTAAGGTTTCAGGTTGGTCAACTCAGAGTGCCAGTATAGTTCCTAGGTCAGCCAGGGACCTAGGATGGTGGGAAAACAAAACATAATGTTGGAAAAGGGCACAGGGGCCTAGAAGAGATGTGATGAAGTCTAGGAGGACCAATGAATAGTTCCTACCTATAAAATAGAGCCAAACAAAAGGAAATTGAGGAGAATCATCAGGATCCTAACCCTAATTTCACCTAGTAACAAAGAATTACTAAGTGCAGATGCATCCTAAATGCAAATCTATCATGTAAATGCACTAAATGAGGGTGATAAACCTACCAATATGGAAGTGCTTACATTTTGAGATGATACATTTATCCCACACTTTATGTTAAATAGGACACTATGTGAATATGCAAGCTAAAGTAAGAAAACATCATAAAATAAAAAGGATATAGCCAAGTCCTCAATGTAGAGATCCCGCAAGAAACCGTTAGTACCCACAACCTGCAGCACACAAGGTTAATGAAAATACATAAACCACCTAAGGCTTACTAAGATTAAATTGAGAAGTGCATACAGCCCCTTATGCCCCCTGTTTCGGCTAAGTATTTTGAAAGGGTGAAACAGGGTGATAAGGATATCCCTATACACTAGATATGCAATTTGTTGAAAAAATGCTTTTCCTAAACCAGTTAGAAGTATTCCTAACCTTCCTAAATTGATTCAATGATTTAGGTATCTAAATCATGATTCCAACGCTGTAGACAACACTAAAAATGGAGCTACAGAACTCAAGTTATGATGAAAAGAGTGAATGTCTATCTAAAAGCATATGAAGGGAAATTTGAATTTAATCTAAATAAACCCTAACAAAACCCTAATATCTATTTATAAATAAGGGAAGAGATCACATACCTCCTCATTCTTACCATCTGCAGAGTTTAGGAGAGAAAACAAGATGCCCAATAGAGAAGAACTTCGAGTGACATGAATGGAGCTCCTGAGGCAGTGCCTAACCGTAGGACAGTCGCTTCCTGAGGTAAGCTCATTGTTTTTGATTTCTGTAATCTCAAATTATTGTTTTTATAGACAAAGTTGACCCTAACCCTTTAAGTTTGACCCTGACCCAGTTATGTCATCCCCAACCCTTTAAGGTTGATATGAACTAGGAAGGTCCACCCCCTTTTTGGAGTGAGGTTGACCCTGACCCAGTAAGGTCAACCTTGACCCAGGAAGGTCAACCTTGACCCAAGAAGGTCAAGCTTGACCCAGGAAGGTCAACCTTGACCCAAGAAGGTCAACCTTGACCCAAGAAGGTCGACCTAGACCTAACAGAGGTCGATCTTGACCTGGTCAAGTTGGATTTATAGTTGAGTGATTCTATAGTTCTGACATGATGTTGTTTTGTGCTTACAGGACCTGGTTCGTCTCCGAGAGCACCCCTTTTGAGGGTCATTACTGCCGATCTGAGAGAAGTTGTCCGAGCTAAACGAGGATGAGACACAGTTGATGAGAGATGTAGGACTGTACTGGGTAATAGTCCTACCATAGATGAGATTCCACTAAGCGATGTTATTAGCTCTTATAAAGAGGTGGGATGAGGACAAATGTTGTTTTCATCTTCCCTCAGGGGAGATCATGATGACATTGGAGGATGTATACATGATCCTGCGACTTCCAGTCTGTGGCGAGCCCGTAAGACCGAGAGTACAACAGGGTTCTTAGGATGTTCACGCAGATGCAGAGTATTGACTAGAATGGGTTCCATAGATGCGAACCTAAGTAGACCATGTCAATCTATTAGTTATACTGGTAGTTCTGACACCATTGGTACAGAGGGTTATGCTGTGTATACTTTATTTGGTTGTAGTACCCAAAAAAAAGGGTACAATTTATTTTCAGTACCTTTTACCCTTCTCGTATGCAGGATGGAGAGTGATAGGACCATCTTCGTGTGGGGCCACAACATGCTAGCCCATCTATATCATGAGTTATGTCAGTTGGTGAGATATCAGCGGGAGAGTCTCACGGTATGCACACTATTGCAGATTTGGTTGTTCGAGAATTTTACATGTACACAACCACGGGGTGTTCCTATGATGGTAGATTCGGGCACACCTAGAGCATTTTCTTATCCATTGGGATATCTCTGGAAGCACAGAGATATCCTCTACTGGAGAGTACGTCTAGACTGTGTACTAGGCACAAATGTGATATGGAGACCCTACTGTCACATGAAAGAGTGGCCAGATACATGACATCAAATGAGACACTCATAACAACACAAGCTGCTAGAGGGTCATTCTATTCATATAGTAATGTCATACTACTATGACAGAGTGATGAGACAGTTTGGTCTTACACAGGGGGTCCCTAGAGCAGTACCTCGGTACGCACATCAAATGAGATACTATCAGAGACCCGACGCTATGCACCGACCATCAGTAGCATAGATTGTAGATAGTGATACAGACAAGATAGAGGATATAGATGTAGCCCCTGATGTGACCTATTTAGGCATCAACAAAGACTACATAAGATACTGGAGTCTGCAAGGAACCCACCCCATCTTCCCTGATGACTATCCCACAAGTGATCCAGGCCTTTCAGAGAGGACACACCGAGATAGTATCATACTCAAGGAGGAGGAGGATCACAGAGACAAGGAGGAGCCCACCTCTGAGGGAAATCCCATGGAGGAGGATAGAGTAGAGGAGAGAGCAGATAGGATGCCCCCAGATGATAGTACCAGTGCGAATGAGCATTTTGTTCATACAACACCACTGAGATCACGACGACCTCCACACACCCATACAGATACACCACCTTCGAGACCTAGACGTAGAAAGTGTGGAGAGAGTAGTCACTACATTCCCCCACCATCCAAACCCTTCAGTGATACCCAGGAGGGAGATTCAGCTATAAAACACATATTTTATTTAAATATTTAACCTAATGTTTAAAGAAAAAGTACTAAAAGATAATTATATTTTAATTCTACAGCCAATGTAGTGGAGTGGAGGAGCTTCGTATCTGAGGTCCTGAAGGATACATGCATATCCTACCAACTACCAGCCAACAAGTGAGAGTTCCCCATTGGTCACAGAGATCCCGACAGGCATGCATACATCTTTGCTTGTGTCCAACAAGAGTTGAGGTTATGTAGAGAGAGAGAGAGAGAGAGAGAGAGAGAGAGAGAGAGAGAGAGAGAGAGAGAGAGAGAGGTTGATGGCTGACCTACAAAGATCACAGAAGTGTGTATATGATCTTAGCATATTGAGGATCCAGAGGATCCACTCTTAGAATACCATACAAAGATATTCATCTTCACATCATAGATCTGAGAGATCTGGGAGCCATCAACCATCAGAGCATAGGGATAGAGAGAGTGATAGATAGGGCACTGTACCACATATGTATCAAAAAGAAAAAGAAAAAGAAAAGAACAAAAATTATATATATATAGATGAAAAAATTTCTTTGCTAGTTAGTTCTATGATTGATTACTATATTTTCACCAATAACATAAAACTTAATAGAAAGAAATAACGTGTATAAATGTATTCAAATGTAATCCACTAAAATCACATAACCTATAAACATAACTATTTTATAAGGAATAAATTAATACACAAGGAAAGAATTATGTACTAGGGATAATAATGTTTTATATGCATAATATTGATAGGTTCCTTAAAAGGCACACCATCCATATCAACAATTTTGTAAGCACCTGAACCAAAGTCCTCAATCACAACAAAAGGTCCAAGCCAATTAGGGCTAAACTTTCCTTTTTCACCAAGTAAAGCATTCACATTTCTTTGATTCTCATATAGCACTAAATCACTTACTGAAAATTATCGTTCAATTACCTTATGATTATACTACTTCTGAAGTGATTTATGATAAGCCTTTATATGTTCCAAAGCATTTATTCATTGTTCATCCAACATTTCTAATTCTTGCAATCATTGTTCTCGAAATGAATCTTTGTCAATTATCCCATGAAATGAAACACGTATAGAAGGTATTTTCAATTCAAAAGGCATAATAGCATTAGTACCGTAGACAAACTTATAAGGAGAAGTACCCGTGGTAGTACAAACACTAGTCCTATAAGCCCATAAAGCATAGGTAAGTCGGGTATGCTAATCTTTCACATGCTTATTAACTGTTTTCCTCAGAATTTGTGCAATGACTTTATTTGATGCTTCAGTTTGACCATTAGATTGAGGATAATAGGGAGTCAGAAACCTATGTTGAATTCAATATTTCTCCAAGAATTATGCGACTTCTTTATTCTTGAAAGAGGTACCATTATCCAAAACTATTGTCAAAGGAATACCAAATCATGTTATAATGTTAAGGATGAAATCACAAACAATATCCACAGTAGTTGAATGGAGAGGGACAACTTCCACCCACTTCATAAAGTAATTTGTATCCGTCAGGATGTACGTATGTCCTTGAGAAGAAGCCGGTGATATTTTTCCAATAAGATCAAAACCCCAAATACTAAAAGGCCATGGAGCAACTTGATTATGAAGCTCACGAGCAGGAGCATGAATCAAATTACTATGTTGCTGACATTGAGGACACTTCTTAACAAACATGAAAGAATCTTGCTCCATTGTTTTCCAATAATATCCCATTCTAAGAAGTTTATTGACTAAAGATTTTCCACCAAAATGTCCGCCACAAGAACGAGAATGAGCTTTTGCCAAAGCTATTGGAATTTTGGTTCTACCAAGACATCTTAATAGAAAACCATCATAAGAGTTTTTGTAAAGCGTATCTCCTAAAATGATATAACATGCTGCAAGCTTCCTAATGTGATTACGCATGTTCCTTGTTGTCAATTCAAGAAAAGTACTATATTTCAAAAAATGAAAGATATGAGAATACCATTCATCCAAATGTAAATTGAAACAATCAGAGGTAACCTCATTGGAAATTGTAGGGTTTTCAAGAGTATGTATAGTAAATTGAAAGTGTTTAGCATTATTCTCAAGACAACGCTTGCCATGGCATCCACATGTCGATTATCTTTCCTAGGTAAAGTTTGAATCGTATAAGAAGAGAATTGTGAAAGAATATCAAGAGCCAAATCTCTATATTGTGTCATTTTATCATTCTCAGTCTGATAACCTCCTTTAATCTGTTCCACAATCAATTGCAAATCTCCATAAATTTTCAAGTTTTTAATATTAAGGTATGAAGCCGCTCGTAAGCCAGCTATAGGAGTTTCATACTCCATAATATTGTTAGTACAAGGAAAAGTCAATTTATATGACATAGGGATCAATTTTTTCATAGGAGGGATCAAGATAATGCCAACACTAGAATCCGTCTTACATCTAGATCCATCAAAATATAATTCCCAAATATCATCTCGTTAAATAGCTAAAATGTTTTCATTGGGGAGTTCTATTAAGTAAAGCATGTATCAGAATGAGGACAATGAGCTTCAGCCAAATAATCTGTTAAACCTTGTCCTTTAATCGACTTTTGAGAAATGAAATTAAGATAAAATTTCATAAGTAACATCACCCACTTTGCAAGACGGCTAGAGAGATCACTTTTTGAGAAAAGATGTTTCGAAGGAACAAATTTAACAATCAAATTGACTTTAACATTTAATAGATAATGCTTGAGTTTCTGACAAGCATAAACTAAAGCTAAGCATTTTTTTTTTCCAAATCTATATATCTTGTTTCGTAATCAAGTAAAGTATGACTAATGTAGTACAAAGGTCTTTCCTTACCTTCACTATCATGCTGAGCCAACAATGCACTCACCACATTCAGAGTGGCTGAAGTATACAGATAAAAGGGTTTATCAAATTGAGTAGGTTGCAAAATAGGAGGATTGGTGAGATACTCCTTAAATTGCTCAAAGGATTGTTTATATTCCTCATTCCAAGAGAAAAGTGGTGTCCTTTCTAAGCAAGAAAGTAAAAGGAACAGTTCTATTAGCTAAGTTGGAAACAAAGCGACGAATAGCTTGAATTTTTCCTTGTAAACTTCATAACTGAGAAATGTTCTTAGTAGGAGGCATATTAACAATAGCATCAATATTTTTAGTATCTACCTCTATCCCTCGCTTAGAGATTATAAACCCCAATAATTTACCAGAATAACTTGAATTTTTCCTTGTAAACTTTGTAACTGAGAAATGTTCTTAGGAGGAGGTATATTAACAATAGCATCAATCTTTTCAGTATCTACCTCTATGCCTCGCTTAGAGATTATAAAACGCAATAATTTACCAAAATCAACTCCAAACGCACATTTCTTAGGATTCAATCTCATATTGTAACTTCTAATCCTTCCAAATATTTGTTATAAAATACTAACATGACCTCCTCTTTGTATAGATTTTGCCAAGATATCATCCAAATAATCCTCAAGAATCTTATGAATGTAATCATGAAAAATCAAAGTCATGGCTCGCTGATAAGTTGCTCCTGCATTTCTTAATCCAAAATGCATCATGACCCAACAAAATTTTCCCCAAGGTGTTATAAATGTGGTCTTAAGTTGATCTTCGATAGGAATAAAGATTTGATTATAGCCCCTAAAAGCCATCCATAAAAGATAATAGAGCATGACCCGCTGTTGAATCCACAATCATATCAATATTAGGTAACAAGAAATCATCTTTTAAGGATGCCTTATTTAAATCTCAGAAGTCAAAACACATTCTTATCTTATTGTCTCCTTTTGAAACAACCACAATGTTTGAAATCCAATCTGAGTAATCAATAGAGAGGATGAATCCAGCACCCAATAATTTTTCAATTTTAGCTTTAACTAATAAGGCAATTCCTGGATTCATCTTTTGGATTTTATGCTTCACAGGTTTAGCATTTGGTTTGAGAACAATATTGTGAGTAACAATCTTAGGATCTATACCTGGCATATCTGCATATTTCCAAGCAAAAAATCCTTAAATTAAAGTAAAAGGGAAACTAACTGATCACGTTCATCTTGATTCAAACACTTCCCAATTTTTATCATCTTCTCAGAGTCATTTGCATCCACTTGAACCTCAATAGTCTCAGTTATTAGAAAATTACTTTGTACCGAAGAATCCATTGGCAAAGGAGAAATATCTTGTTCATCATGTTCCCCAAAATAAGCTTTTGTATTTAGACAATAGGGATTCCATCTTTTATGATGAAACATAGGTAGATCCTCATAAGCTCCTAAAAAATCCACCAAGGCTTCATCTTTGGGAAAAACATCGAAGATAGGCTTTTGATCCACGTCGATGAGGAGCGGGTTAACCAACTTCAAATGTCCACCACAGATATGATTAACATTGAGAGGAAAAGTCGATGGTTGTTTGTAAGGATTGAACCCCAAGCCATATGTATAATCATAAATTTCATTTTCCAAAGGTACTTGTATAACTTGTTCATATTTACCACATCCTTTCCCATTAAATCTTGATTTGTTGAGTAGATGATAACCAAAAGCATATCTATCGGCAATATCTGATTGAGTCAAAGGATCCACATATGTCACAATGTCATAGCAATTAGGTTTTATTGTTTCAATTGTTTTGTCCATTGAGGTAGCAATAAAGTTACTTTTTAATTTCGTAGAAAGTGGGGCAGGAGTAAAAAATTGTTTTTCAAACCCACTTTGTTGTTTCATGAATTCCAAATCAGAAAATTTATATTCCTCAATAAAAGAAGGATTAAAGTCCAACGTTACCCAATCATCCCCAGTCAAAGAAGAAGATGGAGTTTCAGTTTGTTTAATCTTAGGTGGCCTCTTAGGTTCTTTACTTGGTTGGAGAGGTTCATAAACTTTAGCATATTTTGCATTTAGGCAAGGATTCAGCGCATCATCCGCATGTAGCGTATACATCAAATTTTTATAAATGAACCTAACCTTGTGATGAAGAGTAGAAGGAATTGCATGCATATTATGTAACCAAGGTCTACCTAAAAGAAGGTTATAATTGAGAGGTCCAGGCATAACATGAGTAGGTGTATTGAGAATAACCGGACCAACCTTAAGAGGTAGCATAATAATTCCCAAAGTTCTCTTTGCAATATTATCAAATCCACAAATAGGGACATTATCAGGTTGAATAGTTGTAAGATCAACCTTAATTTCCTTAAGCATATCCATGCTACAAACATTAAGCCCAGATCTATTGTCAATTAATGTTCTACGAATGATACTCTAATTAATAGAAACAACAACCATAAGAGCATCATATTGATTCTGCACCTCAACAAGAGGTAAATCATCATCAGAAAACACAATAGGAGGTACAAAAGGCTTAGTATGCATGAAATCCAAAAAGGAATTAATATTATCTTGGTTAGGAGGCGAAGCAAGGAGGATAGATAAAGTCTTTTACAATGCCTCATAATATGTCGAGGAAGTTTGAAGTAATTCCCATAAAGATATCTTAGCGGGAGTAGCACGTAATTTTTCAACTAAGTCATACTCCTTAAAGGAAGATGTCAACCAAGGTACTTGAGGAAGCATAGGTTGAGAAGGAGGTAAAGAAGCTGGAATAGTGGGCTGAGGGTTATTTTGTGTGTGATAAGCATGTGAAATGGAATTCGTGTTATCAAAGAAATCCAAAGGATCTCTAGGTTTACCCTTAATTGTTATTAGAAGACATGCTTTTACCGTCAACAAAGGTTTATGATATAAAATTCTAGGTGCATCAATGTTGCCAATAGTGGAACATGAAGGTAACCATGCACACATCCTATGGTAAAGGCCAATTGAAGAGGTTGTAGAGGAGGATGAAATAGGAATAGGATCAATGGAGATCTTATTCGAACAATTTTCATTCTCACTTCCATTTACCTCATTAGGGGATCTATCCTCTTTTGCAATAAAATACTCATCAAAGTATTCAAAACAAAAATCATACATGTTGAACACAAAGTAACACTACAAGCATGAAAAATGTAAATGTTTTTTGTATTTTTAAAGAAATTTTGTGATTTATTTTTATTTTTATTTATGAAATATAAATGCAAGAGCATAAAAGAAATCTAATTTTATATGCATGTAAGATCTAACAAAAAATTAAAATCTAACACCAAAAAGAAAGAGTTGTCGTAAACGGGTTCACCAAAATATAAGGTGAAAAATATGGATGCGCGGATGGATAGGGTTTAGAACAATGGGGGATTGCACATAAATGAAACCCTATGCCTTCGTTAATCACCTACATTTAATTTTAATGATAAAGAATATAAATCTAGAAATGTTTGTAAAGAATAATGAAATGACATACATACCTCATAACATAGCAGATTTGGAAATTGTTGTTGTCGAGTGTCTGTAATGCGTTTCTGGAAATTCTACAACCGGATTTGGAATAGAAACATAGAGACAAAGAAAACATAGAAATATTTTCCTTTTCTGCTCCAGGTCAACCTTGACCCAGATACAGGTCGACCTTGACCCCTTTATGTCAACCTTGAACTTGACGGAAATTCTGTTTGCGGATCTTGAAAGTTTGCTGAAAAGGGTATCCAAATATGCTCTGTAACTCCCAAAACAACAACTATAGATATCTAAAAATGGTGTTTTGGGGTGGCTATATAGGGTTTTGCCTTAGTCAAACCCCCGTTTTGGTGATCTCCACCTCCACGAATAGCCGGATGTAATAGAATATGTGTGTGTTGCTCGTAGGAAGAGCTTTGAATGTGCAATGCCAATATCTAATCCTCTAGATTGAAACCCTAGCATGAATTGAAAATGAGAGAAATGCATATATTTTAATGTGATAAAGAAAACATACCAAGCCCCCAAGGCTAAAGTACTCCTACAAAACTCACAATCTATAGTTGCTACCCCATGATTGTATCTTTTGAATGTTGAAAGTAGTAGATCAAAGAAGAAGGAAGGATTAAAGAACTCTTTCTTGCTCCAATGAATGTCCAAAATAGCTTGTCCACAAAAATGATTTCTTGCATCAAGGCATCATAATATCTTGTCCTCCTATATCAACCTCTTTCATTCTTGCATCATCATCATTCGTCTCATGTCATGATCCTCTTCTCAATGAAGGAAAAGAGAGTGCTTGTATAGAGATTTCAAGGTAAGCCTCCTAGGGAAATGTGAGGGCCCCCTAATTCAAATTTCACCTTGAATTATGGTCCAATCACAATAACCAACTAAGGAGGGAATGTATTAATTATATTTTGAATAAAAACCCTTCCGCATTCGAATCCGAGGACCAATTTTGAATTTAGGGCCCTGCTATGATCCAAATTTGAAAGCGGGAACCAAAACATGATAGAGGTCAAGGTCAACCTCGACCCTGACCTGAGGTTTTAGGTCGGTTAACTCAGAGTGCCAATATAGTTCCTAGGTCAGCTAGGGACCTAGGATGATGGGAAAATAGAACAAAATGCTGGAAAAGGGCATAGGGGCCTAGAAGAGATGTGATGAAGGCTAGGAGGACCAATACATAGGTACTACCTAGATAATAGAGCCAAACAGAAGGAAATCAAGGAGAATCATTAGGATCCTAACCCTAATTTCAACTAGAAATGAAGAATTACTAAGTGCAGATGCATCCTAAATGCAAATCTATCATGTAAATGCACTAAATGAGGGTGCTAAACCTACCAAGATGGAAGTGATTCCATTTTAAGATGATACATGATGGTACCCACAAATATGCACTAAAAGTATTGTGTCCTGTTAGTGAACAGATTTGTCTTTTAACAAAACCCTTTCAAAATAACTAATGCCCAAACAAGAAGACAAAACTCTGCAACTAACAGTTGAGACACTTGCAATGGTTATGTGCAAGCGCTCTCTAAATTTTGATGTGAAGGTACAACTCCCTTCATTGGATTTATAATGAATAGAATCAATGGTACGCCTTTAATCAGAAGGCACAAAAGGCGAGCAACCATCTCTCCATAAACATGGGATAGATGTGACAATTTACAAATAGGTAAAAACAAACTGAGAACTCAAAGATTCCCAGCCCAACACTTACAAACAAAATATTGAAAGAAAGATCAAGATTTATTTCAGATTATGTGATACATGAAATTTAAATATTTCTTTGTATACACGAAAAGACATTAGTAGCTTGAATTTATCAAAAGTAATTGCATTAACACAAAGTTTAATAGCAATATAAATGATTACTTCCAAACTCAAAGATTCAAAATGTATTACATCTACTCTCTGATATAGAATGGTAGCCAAAAGACAACCATTTACAACTACACAGAAAATGAAATCTGAAAACAAAAAATGTTGTCCTTTCTCCCTCTGCAATTACAATTGAAACCAACAAATAAAAACCCGCAGTGGGCACCAAAAATGTGTATGTGTTTATGTGTACTTCAGATGTACCTACAAGTCCGCAAGCACAACACTCCGTAACTCATTAATTAAATTGTTAATCCCTAATATATCAACCAAACATAACTATCAAGAGTGAGTTATAGCTTCCTATTTAGAGAGAGTTTGATCTAAGTATGATAGTACTATCAGAGTTATGCTTTAGACTAGTGACCATACACTCTAAAACATAAGATTCAATTTGCAAAAGCCATTGAAATGCATCTAAGTTAAACATATCAATCCTAAATCAATTGAATCCATTATTAAATTGAAGTGTTTTTGCTAGTTATCTAGATGCATGAATTTGATTCTAGAACATAAGCTTAATAATGCAAGATTGTGGGATCAAATGAGCTCAAAGTTCATTCCTTTTATGGAGAATGAATGGAAATGAGTGGTTGATGTTTATTCTTAATGAGTGATGGGGATTAGACCTTGATTGATCCATGTTAGACGATCCATGTGTGTCAACTCTCATTGGTCCATAAATGAATTTGTCCATTAGTGGTGAGTTTATGATTTAGAAGCTTTTATTAATTTTCTTTAATTAATCACTTTAGCCATGGGATTTAACGAGGTTGATTTAATTAAATTGGCCAAGGTAATCAAATAGAAATTAATGATAGATCACTAATAGGTGATGTTTGATTTGAGGGATTTTAATGATTTCGATGAATTATGCCAGTAATCGAATAATCAAATTAACATAATTGGGAGAAAGATCCTTAGTTAAAGTAAATAGGTCTTTGGTTAGACTAGCCCAATTTAGGGTGATTACAGTACATGTCACATCGCTAGGGTTTTGGGAAATGATTGAGGTACCCTTCATCAAAAGAACAAATAGAATGTTCCTTCGATATGACTAAAAAAAGGACACCATCAGAGTAACTTATGAAATTGGCCCTATCTTTATTTGTTCTTCTGATAGTTAGTGTTTCCTCTATATAAATCATCAGTGAAACCTATGTCGATGATATATCACAAAGACATTTTTGGAGTAACATATATACTCGAACTATCTTAATATTTCTACTTCAACCAGCGGTGTTCCTTCGATGACCTTCTGTTGCACATTTTACTACTTAAATCAGGATAATACTAACTTGTTTCCTCCCAATAAAAAACTTTCATTGAGGTAACATATTTGTTGACTGTCTGAGTCTTTTCAATGACCTCTTTCGTTCAAGTTGCTCACTTTTGTAGCCTTCTGATTGATGCAATGTGGTCCATTTCCTCTAATATGTTAAAACCTTCTACATAAAAATAAATGAAATTGGAGGAACATGCATAATGTTTTCTCAATGAAGATCTTCTCTTATGAGTAAGCCATATAAATTGTGGATTCGGGGTAGTAATGGCTCAGGGATGTATCGGGGCTCTGGGATGTATTGGGGAGGGTGATAGAATTATTAAGGAAAAATTAAACCAGTACCCCCATACAGATGGTAATTATTTTTTAAGAAAACTTCAGTAGCTTCAAACTTTGCAAAGGTTTCTCCCTACTTGATCAAATACAAAAGCTTGGTGATGACCTATAGAACATGGTTATGGAAAGTGGTTATTGAGGAATTTGTAGTGTTATTTTACTCTTAGGAAACACTAATATAAATTTTAAAATTTAAGGTTCCAACAAATCTTAAATTTAAATATGCATCTAATCTATAATTGTTTAAGCGTTTGTAAGAATTCTTTGCATTCACTCTCCTATTTGATTAGCATTGAAAAAATTATTCTACGCTTAGCTTTCTTCCAGTTGATATTAAAGCCTGGCCAACTTTATTATCTTTTTTTGGTAGAAGGGATTTTTTGGAGTTGTGCAGAGAAATTTTTTTGTAACATGGTTGTAGTTGTGAGATGGCAAGCACGTCCAATAGGATGGATATGTAGAATTTTAATGGCAACAATTTTGAGCTTTAGAAACTCAAAATGGAAGATATGCTCATGGATGGAGATCTATTGGTTGTAGTTTATTCAAAAAAACCTCAAGATACACCACAAGCTAATTGGGACACAATGAATAATAATCCAAGGGTTTGATAAGACTCTATTTGGTAGATTCAGTGCCCCTAAATGTCCATGAAGAGAAGAATGTGGCTGAAATTTGGAAGAAACTTGGAGATACTTATCATGTAAAATCCTTGGTAAATAAGTTTTTGATTAAGGTAAAAATAGGTTTTGAAGGGGCCCCGAAACCCTATACAAAAAGGTCACCAAAGATTTTACAAATAAGCACTCTAAAATGGAACAAAGCATGACCACCACAAGGGTTTTGAAACAGGCTCCCTCAACCTAGACTCAAAAAGGTGCTAAAGAAAGGAACTAGCACCCAAACAAGTACAAACGCTGCTTGTAAAAAAGAAATACATAAGAAAACCAACAGCCCAAGAACTTCCAGCAAGCAGCAACACATCTGCCAGTAAAGGAAAGCACAAACAAATTATTTCTTCCCCTTCTGGGAGCGAAGAGACATATCAAAAGAGGGTGGGCGATTTGATTTTTTATTTCCTTTTACAGAAGTCCAACCACCCTCCACATCCTTAGCCAATTCCTGCATAGTATTCGAATTCAGAACCCCCAAAACCTGAGGCTGTCCTAGGAAAGGGCCAAGAGAATCCAATGAGGCAGCATCAGAAGATGACTCAGAAGCTTCCAATCCAAAAGAAACCAGCGGGGGGTTGCCAATAAGAGGAGCAGAGGCCCCACTACCCACAGAGCCACGAACAACAGATTCAGGGACAACTTCCATGGAAGAACCATTAGCGGACCCAAGAGGCACAAAAGACTCATCTAACTCCTGAGAAGAAGAGACAACCTGAGAAAAGCTTTTGGTAGAAGAATCCTTCACAATAGAGTAATGTTGGGAGGAGGCCCCCTTCCACCAAGAAGCAGGTTTTTTAATCTTTTCCAATCCACACTGGTCCGCTAAGTGACCAGTTTTAAAGCATCTCCTGCATCTGAAGGGGAGGCCTTCATAATCCAAAGATTGGATCCATGACCCTTTAGGATGCACCAAATGAATCTTTTCTAGAAGACCCTTGGACGTATCCAAATCAACCAGGATCCTAGCATAAGTTGAATGAAGAATATCATCTGATTCCTCGTCAACCATCAAGAAGTCCCTAAGGGCCTCACCCACCGCCTCAAGAAGAGAGTTAACCCAGAAATGAAGAGGGAGATGAGGGAGCCTCACCCATGTAGGAACCTTAGAGAAAGATTCAGTTGAAGCATCAAAGTCAGGATGCCAAGGCTTCATCATGAGCATGCTCCGATCATTCCAGCTAAAAAAGTGATCACATAGTATCACTTTCCTATCAGCAGCCCTCTCAAACTTAGCAATGAAAAAACCCC
>MU225808.1:3659783-3695170 GCA_018584345.1 Thuja plicata | reverse complement strand
AAGGCTTCATCATGAGCATGCTCCGATCATTCCAGCTAAAAAAGTGATCACATAGTATCACTTTCCTATCAGCAGCCCTCTCAAACTTAGCAATGAAAAAACCCCTTGCCATTGGGAAAATGTGAACCGTTTCAGTAATGATTGGTTCCCAATGTCGAGAAATCCAGGTATGCAAATCTGGAAGACTCGGCCAATGACCCTTAAATCTGCAAGTAAGACCGTGATTCTCAAGAACTAAGGAAGCATGATGAATGGCTTCCACAACCTCTCCATCCAGTGAGAGGATTAGAGAGTTAGAAAGAGGGAAAGGGGTAGCAATATGCTTTCCAACAGCAGAGGACTGCTTAGAGGCAGTAGGTTTTCGCTGAGAGGAGCCCCCAACAGCAAGAAGATCCGCAGGAAGCACCAAAGGAACATTTTCCCCAGCTGCCACCGACGAATCCCTAACCCGCCCAAAAGAACCAGTCACAACAAGAGAAGCCGCCGCAACACTCCCAGCAACAACATCTACACGTTCCTTAACATCAGCAACCAAGGCTACAACACCATTAGCATCTGCCGATACCTTAATAGTCGCGGCCAAGGCATCATTTCCTTTGGAAACCCTAGTGGCGGGAGAGATGGCTGCAGATGACATCGTATTTTCTACGATGATATTATATTATATTATATTCGTTGCAAGATGAGATGTTGAAATCTTGGTAAATAAGTTGTTTCTAAGAAAGAAGTTGTATTCTCTGCATATGGAGGGAGGAGGATACATTGCAGATAATTTAAAATGATTTCAATATGATTGTTTCTCTACTGAGATTTTTTAGTGTGGAGATTGATGAACAAAACAAGTGCATGCTTTTGTTATGTTTTAGTCATGGGATCATTTGGTTAGAGTTATTGGAAGTACAACAACCACTTTCAAGATGGAGGACGTGGTTGCTTCAATTGTCTAAAGAAATGCAAAGGAAACCTTATAAGATGGATAAGGAGGCCCTAGTTGCTCATGGTAGATAAATGGAGAAAGGAAAGGACAAGAAGTCTAATTCTAAGTCTCTAGGGAGATCTAAGTCTCTTGGAAGGAACTCCAAGGAAAAATGTTAGAACTATAGAAAATTCGGTTATTTACAAAAAAATTGCAAGGAGGAGAAGAAAAAGTAGGGTAAAAAGGATTTCTACGTCTTTGACTCTAAAATATTTTCTAAAGATGATGTTGATGCTTTTGTAGTAGCCTTGTAAATACATGCATATGAAGATGTGTGGTTGGTGGACTCAAGTGCCTACTTCCACATGACCTCTCACAAAGGTTAGTTCTCAAAGTATGAAGAGTATGATGGGGGCAAGGTGTATCTAGGTGATGACTCTCATCTGAAGATTGTTGATTGTGAAAGACTTAAAATTTGATTCTTTGGTGGTAGAGTGAAGGTAATTAATGGTGTATTTTATATCCTTGGTTTGACATGAAACATTCTCTCAATGAGATAGTTGAATGATGCAGGTGTGCGAATTATTTTCTTAAGTGAAGGATGCAAGATGACAGAGGACCTCTAGTATTTGCTAAGGATGCTCGGATCAACACTCTCTACAAGCCAAATGCATGCATTGTTCAAAGAGATAGTTTATCCGATGTAACAAACAAGAGACCTTTGGATTTTTCATCCTCACCATTATATCAAGTATAGAAGAAACTATGGTTTCTACACTTGATGGTCATGCTTTCCGTGTGCCTAAGGGTGCAAATGTCTTGGAGATGAAGTTCCCAACAGAGAAAATAATGTTATGACACCAAAGACTTGTCCACATTAGTGAGAGGGGCCTTAGAGGCCTAAAAAAGAGCAAATATTGAAGGCCTTGATTATTGTAATCTCGAGTTCAATGTTTGTGAACATTGTGTATATGGAAACAACAAAACGTTTCATTTTATTCCTATTTTCATAAGTCTTCTAGGGTTTTGGATTATATTTATGTAGATGTATTTGGTCCAATGATTGTACCTTTGTTATCTAGATTTAAATTTTGTCTTGTTCATAGATAACTACAATAGGGCATTTGTATAAGGATTAAATCTAAAGTTTTTAGCCAGTGTAAGGAATTCAAATTCTTGATTGAAAATCAAACTGGTATTAAAATTGAGTGTTTGAGGATCAAGAACACTGACGATTCTTTTTCAATAGAACTCAATAGGTTCTATAAGGACTATGTGATTAAGGGACACAAAACAAATCCATACACCGCACGAAAAAATGGAGTTGCAAAGAGGATGAACATAACACTGATGGAGAGGGCTAGGACTATGTTGAGTAGTGGTGGCCTTGACCAAATGTTTTGGGCTAAAGCTATAGCCACTACATATCGGCTTATTAATAGTTCTCATATTTGGCACTTGTTGAAAAGATGCCCATGGAGGCATGTTCTTGTAAAAATCCTTTGATGAAACATCTTTGAGCATTTGGTTGTAAGGCATATATACACATGTACCAAGTGAAAAAAAATCAAAATTTAAGAACAAGGCAGTTAAGTGTATCTTCGTCAGCAATGGTGTTAGTGTGAAGGGTTACAAGCTTTGAGATCCAATTTCAAAGATCCTCTATATTATAAGTTTGATTTTCAGATAAATGAAACCTTCGACTATTGATTTGAAACTAGAGAAAGAAGAGAAACAAAATAGGGGATGGTTCAGGTTCCACCTACTTTGATGAAAGATAAACTACACTCTCGTTGCACCTGATGATTTGTACAACTTTAGAAACTCTAAAAATCTGGAAGAAGGGGATGAACATCAACTCAAGAAGAGGCCTATGTGTATTAGGCAAAAACCAACAAGGTATGGATATTCATTGTTGGATTCTAGTTGTATTTTTGCTTTGATTGCTAATATTGATGAGCCTAGAACTATTAGAGAGGTTATGGGAAAACATGATGCAAATTCTTGCATGAAAGCCATGAATGAAGAGATGGTTTCATTAAAGAAAAATAATGTATGAGATCTAGGAAACTATTGGATGTAAATGGGTGTTCAAGAAGAAATATGGCCAAGATGGAAATGTTGAGAAGCATAAAGAATGGTTAATCACAAAGGGGTATTCTCAGGTGGATGGAATTGGTTATGAAGAAATATTCTCTCCACTAGCTAAGTTGACATCTATTTGGTTCAAAACATTGTATTATAATGTTTGTTGTTGTAATACAATTGACCTCTCTATTTTGGAGTGTTGATTTTTTTTTAAGGATTTGTAAGATGTTTTTTCATTCACTCTCCTATTTGATTAAAGTTGGGAGCATTATTTCACACTTCCTTTCAATGAAAAGATAACTAATTTGAAACTTAAAAATGTAAATCTAAACTCCTAATAGTAATGAGAGACCTTGGGCTAAAATTAGATCATATAAAGAGTGGATGGGTTGACCAAAATGTAAAGGAAATTAAACTTCGAGACTTAATCTAGGCTAATCCATAGACAACAAACACATAAGCAACAATGAACCTAGATTAATTGATTATTTGTATGTGATTTTTAATTATTTTTATTCTACACAAGCAAATATGAAAATTATAAGGTTACTAAGCTTCATAGTTAGAGAGTGCTTGCCTTTGATAAGATTTGGTATGCCATCATCCTATAAATTATACAGCTCTATCTATACAATGCCCCAAATTCTATGCAAGAAAGGCATTTTGTTTGCCTTGTTACTTTTCTACGTTAAAATGTAGTCATATTTATGAACACATTAGAAGATTGTCGATGTGCTAAAGGGCACATGTTCAGTAGGTCAACCCACAAAATATGTGTAGAAAAGATTAACAGACGAGAAACAATAACCTAGAATGACCATGCAAATTTATTAAGGACACCAAAGTGAACGACTTTGCTATTTTCACTCAAATGCTTCTTAAATTAGAGGAAAATCACGTGTGAAGATGTGAAATGAGTGCAAATGAATGCCTTTAAATACATGCACATAACATCATATTGTACAAGTGTTTGTTTGGTTGATTCATAATGGCTAGTGGGATGGACAGGGGTTGGCTAAATTGGAATTCAAAGTGTTTGGTTGTCTGATTCATATTGGCTAGTGGAATGGACAAGGGTTAGCTAAATTAGAATTTGAATTTCGGAAATTGGCAAGCTATGTTTGATCCTCATTATGAAACAACCTTAAATGATAGAAGAGAAAAATTTGCACACATAACAAAAGTATACTATTTATCAATATAGAGTTTAATTAAATGAAAAATAATATGAATATGTAATTTCACCATTATAATATGAATGGTCAAAAAACAATAAATAGTCTAAAAGGTTCATAATGGTTCATAACATACTATTAAAAAAGCGATTCAACAACTCCAAAACAAGATCAAACCAAAATGTGCACTAACCAAGATGGTCTGCATCTCACATACATCCAAATTCTGGCAAGATCATATCCAGTTTGCACATTTTATCACAGAAACATCAGGTAGTAGATATGTGAAACTAAAATACAATGCTAAAAGTGTATCACATACACCAAAGATGACGGCAAATATTGATATGAATCAAACCAGATTCAATCAAGCAAGAAAACAAAGTTCAGATTCCTTTTCATATAGGCAAACCAGTGATATCATCAGTTCTATATCTTTTTCATTTAAGTGCAAAACAAAATTATGGTTGTTTATTGTTTTGAAGAAAAAAACCAAAACTATGATTGATTGAGCTTGGCTTTAATGAAGTTATGCCACACCTAAGCATTTTATTCTATGACAAATAACCAAAATAGCTCTCTCTCTATATATACATATCTTTTTCATTTGAGTGCAAAACACAATTATGGTTATTTATTGTTTTGAAGAAAAAAACCAAAACTATGATTGATTGAGATTGAGCTTGAGCTTGGCTTTAATGAAGGTATGCCACACCTAAGCATTTTATTCTATGACAAATAACCAAAATAGCTTTCTCTCTCTCTATATACATATATGTGTCTATAGACTCTATACACGAGCATGGTCTTGGTTGATTGACATCAAGTCAAATCACATCCAAAAATCACCATCCAGCTTTCCGAATTCCTTGACAGGGATTAGCATCTCTGCCTATTGCAAAACACAGATACACCTTTTCATTCAAACTGCAGAATATTTTGCAGTTGAAGTAATATGAGCACACACGAGAAGTAATATGAGCACACACGAGAAGGAAGGAACAAATTACCCACAAAAAAGGAAAGATTTATTGCACCGAACAGGATGGAAGTAGGCAAGGTTCTTCCGTTGCACTCATACAGTAGGAACCTTTGTAAGCACTGATCTTAACCAGTAGAACATCCAAACACTCTGACTTGCATCAACAATAGTATCTATCCACCCATGATAGGTTGTAGCTGTACATTATGTATATTCAAAAAGTATCAAAACTGGCACGAAGTTCCTAGTCTCGACATCAGGCAGAGATTTCTTGCTTTCCGGTTCGCAAAAGCCTCAGGCAGTAGCCGTTGAAAGCACTCCATGAATATGCTCCACTCCTCTTCCCCCATTTCATTCAAATTCAAACCAACCAATTTTTCTCTACTGCGTTCTAGAGTTGTCTGAGATAATTTTGGGGAGCTTACTAACCTTGTGCTAGACTCACTTTGTGCTTCAGCAGTACAATGCATCCACCTTTTACTACCGCTGTTGCTCCCATAATTTCTTTTACCACTTATTTTTCTTACTGTTTTAGGGTCAACAACAGAAGCTCCTTGAGTTTTAGAGGTCGTTGTTCCTGATTCTTCATCAAGACCAAAAGTCGCCTCTTCAGAAACATCTGAGTTTGCACTAGGTCCTTTGTTAGGGTCGCAGCAAAAGAAACTTTGAGTCGATTCACTTGGCTTAAACAAATCCGAAGAAGTTTTAGACGTTTCGTGCTGCAGAGTAATGGAAGACTCGGGAAGACTAGAGCATTCTCCTTTTGACATGGATGACGATCCAATCTGGCGCCCTTCTTGATCCATATGTAATTGGAGAGTCAATTCATCTGCAATACTTTTAACCAGAAAGCGAGAAGATCGAATTAGTGAGAGTTCATGATCTGCATCCAACTTGGCTAAAATGCAAATATTTTCAAGCTCGCTTAGTTCATCATCCATTGTACCAATTTCTCTGGTCATCATGCTTCCAATTTCTGCAAGTGATAAACCAGCTAGAGCTGCTTTTTGCAGAAAGGCAGTAGTTATCATTAGGACCCTCAAGCAAGATTCCCTCAGCATGGGCAATTCTTTACGTAGCAACTCAGCATCACTTGCTGCATTCAGGTTTTTGATATACTGTAACTCTTCCTCTGAGAAGGGCAAGGCAGCCTGTGGCCAATGAAGCCATTCGAAATAAGGATCATCAATTGCTTCCGGCAAACAAAGTCCATGGTCAATCGGTATCAACTCCAGTGCATCGTATAGACGCAAATCAAACAGTGTCCAACTATTACACTTTTCCTCTGGTAACCTTTTTACAAGAATATTTCCTGCATGTCTGTCAGTGTTCAAAATTCTCACATCAAGAATACCTATTCTGTGCACAGCTCCTACGGGAAACTGAGATGTACCATGTTCACTTGCATCATATTCATGGGGTACAAATCTCTGAAGGGATCCAATCTTTACAAAGGGCTCTGAGTTACAAGGCAATACATTAGTGTTCACATTGAAATTCGAATGGGTAGCTTTAACGAGAGCTGTAGGAGGTACTTTTGCAAAGTGGCCATGATCCAGTAAATATGCAGCCACCTCTCTGATGCCAGTCTCTCCAATTCTTATGGACCTCTTAAGACCTGGCTGTCCTAGTGTCTTCCCCACAAAACCATTTGGATTATTAGGAGCAAATGGCTCTTCATCTGTAGGTTTAACTATAGCAATTTTTTCCCCTGCAGCATTTTGAATGAAATATGCTCCTCCTAAACCACCACCAGCAGGAATTGGTTCAACCCCATTATCCAAAGCTTTCACACATTGTCTAACTAATTGTCTGACTTTATGGCATCCATGAGATCCACCTATAATCTCCAGAGGTTTGTTACGGCCCATCGACTTTATCTTGTCTACCGCAGGTGAAATACAGGGCGTTGATGAGGTTCTGTACAGTCCTCTTGTTAGCAAAATAGGAGAATCATTTCGTACTTCATTGAAATCATGTTCTAACACCACATCTCCAAATGTAAGGGCACTCTGCTCTGTTGGCAGACACAGTGCTACCTGGAGCTTCTTTTTGATTGTCTGAACTCTGTCGTCCCTGTCCACCTCTATACCCAAGACATTACCAATATCTGTCTGCACAAAAAGTCGACGGAGGCCCATTTCTCTTCTGTACATACTAGGTAGCCCGTTAAGCACTGGAGCTGGTGCTTGAAGGCGCACTGGACTAGAACTGGAAGACATGATTGGAAATTACTAATTAGTAATTAGAGAACAACCAGATGAATAAGTCGGCAACTGGTTATTGCTTAACTCTCAGCAACAAGAATCACCCAAGGCTGGAAAGTCACTAAAGACTTATAAACCCTTCCAACCAAGGGCACAAAATCATCTGACTATGTCATCAACGAGAAGAGTTGAAACAAAATGCCACTCCTAAATCTAGGTAACCAAAATCCTTGGTTAACTTCCCTGCTAACTTGAGAAAAGATAGCAGAAAGACTGAAGAGGTAAATCATACAAGTTACGCAAATATTGACCACGGCCTAGATCTTCTTAATATTAGAAGACATGATCTGCAAACAGTAAAACAACAGTAATTGGAATATGTGTACCCTTCAAGGGCCATGGAACTTGATGCGTCCAGGAGTACAAAATCTAAAATGGATAGGAATCAAATTACTGCAATACTCTTGCCCTGGAGTGGAGTTCTTCCAAGTAAGCACCCAACCAAACTAACAAAGGGCAAGATGAGAAGAAACTGTAAGTTTCCTCCTTAAATTGCCCCAGGAAAATGCTCTACTGAAAATAGCGCACAAGAACTTCAGCATCTGCATTTTCACAAAGCAAAACAAAAAGAATTAAACTTTCTTCACGTCCATGAAAGAAAGAAGAAAACAAAACTAAGGCAAGGCAAAGATTTAGTGTTCCAATGTTTCGCCTCTTCAAAACATTTCATATGCTTCTCTTTTTCTGTAAAGGAAGGAAAATAAACTAAGTTGATCCAAACTCTCATTTCAGTTATTTTCGCTGGAGAAAACAGCTTAATTCTCTTTATTTCCATTGAAAAATAAGGAAAACAGAACCAAAAAAATTTGCAAAGCTTTCTCATTTCATTTTTTAAACACAATAATACCTTAAATTTTCTTGATTCCTGTGATAGAAAGGCAAAATAACTGATATCGAAATTTGCCTTTGCACTTGCCGAAACACCTTAAATCTTCTTCATTTCAATAAAAAGAATAGGAGAAAAACTACATTAATATCAAGCTATCTTTTAACTACATAAAACTTACCAATATCCATTGGCATGTTGTTTCTAAATGCAAAACAGATCAAAATTTCGAGCTCAAACTTGTAAAGGTTTGCAATCCAAAAGTGAAGAGTATATGAGGCAGTGCCCTTGAATTATGTATAACTAAATACTTGACTGTATAGATTGGTGTTACCATAGTTCAAAATATCGTTATTGGCAAAGATAAATCGGCAACTTATCCGAAAATATTGGGAATTTGTGAATCCAAATTTGCTTGAAAAATTTCTTCAAATCCACTTCAAATCCAAACAAATTGCTCTAAAATGCTGCAAATCACGTTTCTCCTCCTTCAAACCCTTTTTTCCTCTCCCAAACACCAATTTGCAAACAAGAAAATGTAAAATAAGTGTTTTTTGGGCCGTTAGTTCCTATTAGTGGACTGCAGCCGATATTTTGACTAAATATCATCAATATTTTGGCAATAAGTTACATAAAATTACATAGTTTATCGCCGCTCAAAACTTCTCGGATAAGTTTACTTATCGCAGAGAAATCTGCAATATTTTAATCTATGATCCATCGCACTAGGCGTGTTACGGCATATAAGAAACCATCTGAAAATTGGTTCATTTTAGAAAAGGTGGAAGTAGAGGTCAAACTAAAATATCAAAAGAATTCTATTGTGTAAGAATGTTGGACTGCATTTTTTTTTTCTATTTTAAGATCTTTGATCATTATTTGGTCATTGGATCGGTTTAGGAACGCGATGGTCTCTGGCCGTCGCATGTCTTGTAACATAGGAACAGAATTTTAACAACTGGTTACAAAATCTGTGTGATCTGGACCTTTTGAAACTTGTTTAATCAATACAAAACATTAAGAATCAAAACAAAGAGAAGCCATTTTAGAGCCTGTTTAACCAATAGAGTATAGAATACACATTAAATATCAAAGCAGAGTATGATACTTAGTGCAAGTAACAACATTAAAAACCGGAGCAGGAACGACTTTATGAAATAGAAAAGATTATAAGCTTCACAATGCAAGTTTTTTTTTGGTTAAAACTGAAAATCTGAATAAGAAATGCAAGAAGTATAAAGCAATACCAACTCCTCAAACTCTTCTAAAAGACTAAAAGTAAACAAAAATAAAGATAACGTTTACTATCCAGTGAAAGGACCAGTACTCCATAAAACCTATCAGAGGGTTCGTGATTTTCTTTATGATAAATATTTCTTTAATGAAAAGGTATATGTTTCTAACTTTCTTTTAAGTCAGAGTACACTTACCGTGCGATCCATATTTCTCTTCTGCAAGACGTAGGAAATTGTGTTTCCAAGCGATATTTTTATTCATAGAAATTAAAAAATTTGAACATTTTCTCTTACTTTCAAGAGTTAAAAGCGTGATCTTTGAAATCTAATGTCTACGAATAAATCCAGAGTTTCAGCTCTCTTTGCAAGATATAGGATTGTCTACTAGTAATTTAACCCTAGGCTTAGGTTTCTTCCTAAACGGGAAGGGGAGGCCATACATTGAAGAGACTGTTTTGATTTAAGCAAATATATGTTTTAAGGGGACCCCAAAACCCCTTACATCCATCAGCAAACTAAAGATATTAAAAAAAAAGCCTAGGAGAAACAACAAAAAAAGAGACAACTGCTGTAACAGACAAATCCAGCAGACGCAGCCAGCAACCAGCAACCGAAACCCAACAAACTACACCCTAAAAACTAAACATTGAAGAGACTGTTACTATAGCTTACAATACCACATTTTCAAAAAGACATTTGATCTACGAAACCTATAAGACCACAGCTTCATCCGTTCTTCCTAAACGGGAGGCCATACATTGAAGAGACTGTTACTATAGCTTACAATACCACATTTTCAAAAAGACATTTAATCTACGAAACCTAGAAAACGTAGACAAATCATATACACCTTATCTGACTTAATACAAAATTACATGATTCTCACCATTAATAATTTGCACTTTGCCCTTGACAGTGTAACCATCCAATGGGAAAGCTTAAGCAGTATAAATAGTAGGTAAATGAAAAACAATATCCTTGTGGCCTTGGCCTTCTAACCAGAAAATCTCTTAGCAAGCCCTCGGGGTCTAAATCTCCTAAAACAAATATTTTAATTAATTAAACTTCTACTTCCAACTCTGTGTGGGCACACACACAGACATTTGATGTAAGTTCTAGGTGACTTTAAACTTTAAAGACAAATCTAATCAAGAAAAATTTCCCAATAGCAAAATTTCAAAAAGATCACAATCAAATTTGACAACATTACGAATCAATTCTCATTAGGTGCAAAGATCTGAAACGATAAGCGATGAAGATGCGTAAGAATTCAAGACGAATTTTGCAGTTTGTACTTAGGAAGTCCGAGGCAACAAAGATGTTTATCCTCCCAATAAGAAGAAAATAAAAACTTCAAATCTCATATAAGAGGCTACAAAGATGTTTATCATATCAATTTAAAAAAAAAAATTCAGAATTTATGTCATCTATAGTAGCCTATGCTGCTACCTCTCTTCCTTTAAGAATAAAAGACCGAAGGCAAAATTCTGACATTATTTCTGAGTTTTGAATTTTAATGGATGACGACATAATCAAACACATCCTATCACCTTTATTAATTGAATTCAATCAATTGAATTACAATTCTTAAATAAATTTCTTATTAAAAAACATTTATCTTAATAAACATCACAAAATAAAAAAGTAGATTTTGTATTGATACCCCTTCTGTTATGAATCAAAGATTGAAGACTCAAACCTCACCTCATCCTTTATATCATTTATCCAAAAAAAATTAAACTCAATAAATAAAACAATCAATAAGCATTCTATCACCCTCTAATTGTAATCAATCAATTGAACTACAATCACAAAACAAAAAATAAGAACTTATATTGATACATAGGCCGTTATGAATCAAAGATTGAAGACCTGACCTCATCCTTCATATCATATATCCAAAAAAAAAAAATGAAAATTAATAAATGAAATAATCAATAAACATTCTTTCACCTTCTAATTGCAATCAATCAATTGAACTACAATCACAAAATAAAAAATCAGAACTTATATTGATTCCTCTTCTGTTAAGACTTCAAGATTGAAGACTCAAACCTGACCTCATCGTTTATATCATTTATCCGAAATCAAGAAACATTTCATCCTTTATCCAAAATCAAGAAACATTTTATCACCCTTGATAACAATTGAATTACACTGATATATCACATTCGACACAGGCATTACTTAAAGAAAACAACAGAGATCACAAAATTAAAAAAAAAGAAATGATGAAATCAACGCCGTAAGAAAAACAGCGGCTTACCCGTCAAAAGTCGATTGTTACGTTAAGAGGGGGTTGCACCATCCACCAAGCACCAGCGCAATTTCTTCCAAGCCTCCCTTAACAATGACAGTTCATCTCACCAAGTAAAAAGTAACAGGGAAGAAAGACCCTCCAATTAGCAGAAAGACAAAGTTAAAGCAAAGCGAAAAGCTAGAAACCGGCAGCACAAACCCCCGTCCCTTTCTGAGGAAAATTCATGGCGGATCAGAGCAGAAAAAGGATAAGAGCGATGGAAAGAAAGGGAGGTTTGTGCAGCAGGTTTAGAATGTATAGAGATTTGGCGTAACTGCTCCCTCCTCACTTCTTCTAACGTCTCGTAGAAGAAAGAAAGGGGGAAATTATTAAACAAGCGGGGGTGGAGTGGCTAAGCATTGAAAGGGAATTTCGTTTTTCTGACCAGTTGATCAGGTGATGGAGAAGCGCCAGCTGTACAGGAAAGTGTCCACGTGGCAGAGCCGATTTCTTCTTGCTATTCTGGGCCCCCACCTCAGCATAACTGCAAATTGCATTTCTTAACATCATCCAATTTATGTGGAGTGTCGGGCCTGTAAAATAGTGGTTGGTCACATGGAAATTTTGTGATTTTGTTTTGGTAAGAATTTGGTCTCTAGGACTTTGACATGAGTCAATTTTGTAATTGGAGGATTTATATCATTTGCATGAGTCAATTTTATAATTGGAGGATTCAAACCATTTGCATGAGTCAATTTTGTAATTGGAGGATTCCTATCATTTATATGAGTCAAATTTGTAATTGGAGGATAGGGTATGAATGTATGCAAGTGTAATCTAGATGTGTATATTTGATTTTTATAAATATTTGAATATTTCGTTTTATTTTATCAAGAGTTGTGTCTATTTCTGTATAAAAATGGGACTTATAATTGGAAAGAACTTGGATGAGTCACTTTTGTAATTGTAGGATTGGTTATGAATGTGCGCATTGGACATGTGTAAGTTTGATCTAATCTATAAATCTTTGAATGCTTGATTTCATTTTGTTGAGAGTTTATGTATTTTTCTTCACTTGAAAACTTGGTTGTGTTGTTGGGAGTTTACACGCGACAGGGATAGGTATTCATTTGTGTCAAATCTCATACTTAGAGAATGTAGAACTGATGTTGTTGATGATTATGCAACCAACAATACAATAAAATGTTCCAAATCCAATGCTAATTAATATAAGTTAGTTGTTCACGTGTCAAATTATTTTCTAGGTGCTAGATGGCTTGGATTCATACCATTTGCATGAGTCAATTTTCTAATTGGAGGATTCATATCATTTGCATGAGTCAATTTTATAATTGGAGGATTCAAACCATTTGCATGAGTAATTTTGTAATTGGAGGATTCATACCATTTGCATGAGTAAATTTTGTAATTGGAGGATAGGGTATGATTGTGCATATTGGATGTATGCAAGTGTAATCTAGATGTGTGTATATTTGATTTTTATAAATATTTGAATATTTCATTTTATTTTATCAAGAGTTGTGTGTCTATTTCTGTATAAAAATGGGGCGTATAATTGGAAAGAAATGAGTCTTTAGGATTTGAGAGGAGTCACTTTTGTAATTGTAGGATTGGTTATGAATGTGTGGATTGGACATGTGTAAGTATGAATTTTATAATTAGAGGATTCATATCATTTGCATGAGTCATTTTTGTAATTGGAGGATCCATATCATTTGCACGAGTCAATTTTGTAATTGGAGGATTCATACCATTTGCATGAGACAAATTTGTAATTGGAGGATAGGGTATGAATGTGCAGATTGGATGTATGCAAGTGTAATCTAGATGTGTATATTTGATTTTTATAAATATTTGAATATTTCATTTTATTTTATCAAGAGATGTGTCTATTTCTGTATAAAAATGGGACTTATAATTGGAAAGAACTTGGTCTTTAGGATTTGAGATGAGTCAATTTTGTAATTGTAGGATTGGTTATGAATGTGCAGATTGGACATATGTAAGTTTGATCTAATCTGTAAATCTTTGAATGCTTGGTTTCATTTTGTTGAGAGTTTATATATTTTTCTTCACTTGAAAACTTGATTGTGTTGTTAGGAGTTTACACGAGACATGGATAGGTATTCATTTGTGTCAAATCTCATACTTAGAGAATGTAGAACTAATTGTGTTGATGATTATGCAACCAACAATAAACAAAAATGTTCTAAATCCAATCCTAATTAATATAAGTTAGTTTTTCATGTGTCAAATTACTTTCTAGGTGCTAGATGATCTTTAAATGTACTAGGGTTTTCCCTTTAAATAAAACTCCAAGAGTCACAAATAAAATATTTTGAGCATTTTCTTAGGACACAATGTTCAAGTGGAAAGGTTTAGTTGGGTCAAGTAAATTCAATTTAAAATTTAAAAGATTAGGGGTCATTTATAGAATTGCATATATAAACTATGTCACTTACATAGTTATACATTTGATTCAAGGTGGGAAATGGATGAATATGAATATTGAGATTTGTTCTTCATAATGAGGTTTGGAGATTATAAGTCAAGTATCAACAAAAACCATGTCATATGTATCGTCTTCATTACATAAGAGATAAACTAGCCAAAATGGGTCTACAACTTGTGCAAGGTATGTTATTTTTACCATCACATTCCCCCCACTTTGACTTGCATCCAAACTTCGGGGAATACAAGTCAAATCAAAATAGAACAAGACCAACGTAAAAGTAAACTAAATCAAACATTCATAAAAAAATGCATTCATAAAAAATGATACATATAAGGATATGGATGTTGCTTCTTGGAACAAGCTTTGTTGGAATGAATATCTTGCCTTTGAAACCTACAAAATAAATATTATAAGAATTCAATGAGTAGCGTCATATGGGCATAAAAAATAAGAATATGCTTCTATAATCCAAATAATACAGTTGAGTTAGAGGAGGGTAGGTAAAGATATGGGAGTTGATATAAGCATGGAAATCTCAAAGATCATATAACAATATAAAGATTGCATTGTGAGACATCGCAAAACTAGACTAATGATATGATCATGAAAGTAAATATAATGTTAGCCAACAATATTCCCCAAAGTTGCCCCCAACTAGGGAAATGGAGAAAATAGTCATATTTATGATAGATAAAGGATCTCATAAGAACACAAGAGCCTTATATAAGATTGTAATGAATTTGTTATAAAGAAATAAAAACATATTTAATTTCTATAGAACATGGTAACCTAAGATGTCAACATTATTAACATATATAGTATCATAAGGTGTGAGCTTGGTAGTGAGGTGAGACCTTATAACCACCACACATGCATATCAACATAGAAATATCATGTCAACTAAGCATGTGATCAATAATAGTAAATCATATTTATTGCAATCATATAGAAGTGTATGATTGATGTAGTGGAATGGTGCCAATGTCATAAAGGAGGTGCCCTCAAGTGGAATATGGCATCTAAATTGTGTGTAGAGTATGAAAGCTTCAAATATTAACCAATAGTATTGGAAGGATCACCATCCAATGGAACATCTTTATTGTATTTGTGTGGTTTGTAACCACATTCAGTTAATTAAATTTTATCATGATATGATAATGCCACTATCTATAAGCTTACTTTAGAAATGAGGAAAAGGCATGAGCCTTTTGTTATTCATTACTCTTTTACTTTTAAAATAGATTTTTTTTGTGCTTTGAAGTGGTTGCATTTTATTTTCTAATCCATATGGTGAGAATACCTTTAGAAGAAGTGGCAGAAAAAATTGTTAGATATCATGTTCTTATTCTTTATATAATAAGGATGGATTTTTTCTTACTTTGGTACACATGGAGGATGAGAATGATCTTTCTCTTGATTTAATTATGGGGAGGATGAGAATCAATTTCTTTATTTTATTTTTGTAATTAGAAGAGTGAGGAGCCAATGAGAAGTGATTCATGTCTTCCTTATTTTGCATTTTAACTTTGTAGATTCATTTAGTATTATTGATGAACATTATATTTATTTCATAGAGTGCTTATGCCCAATATTTCCTATACATATAGTCATAGAGAATGTCTTTAAGAGTTTTGACATGGTTTATATATATAATAACTTGAATAAGAGAAAGGTACATATGTACATATCTCTTCATTTTCATAATTCTATCTCTATAACATATTAAATTTAAAATGGACCATAGAAGACACTACTTTTGGTTTCTCTAACCAAGGTTAATCCAAAAAATAGATCTTAACTATGATCAAAAGGTCAAATTTTATCCATTTTAATTAATGAAGACTTGTTAATGAGTCCCTTCTAGAGGAAGATTTCATTTTTGTTAGTTTTCAAGTGAGAAGGACTTACATGTATGTGTGTTGAATGATTAAGATGAAACAAAGCATACCAAGGATTCAAGCCCCTAGTTTGAAACTATTTCTCTAGGGACTACATATCTTGTAAGAATTTCCTCATATAAAGAAATTTGGCCACCTCGTTGTCTCTTGCATGCTTTATTTCTTTGACTTTCACCCATTTTGTCAAGTAGTCAGTGCATACCAAGATGTACTCTTTATTGTTTCATGGTGGATCTATTAGACCAATTAAATGTCTCCCCCATTTATCAAATGGTGTGAGCACTAATTAAGGGTCTAGTATCATTTCATCTAATCTTGTAGGTCTTCCCATGTGTTGACACCTATTGTACTGTCTTGTATATTTTGTTGAACCTTTATGTATAGATGACCAATACTATCAATTATTTAATGCTTTCATAAAAAAATATTTTGGCAGAAAGTAACCCCCACATGGCTCATCATGATAGGCATGAGGAATACCATATATTTCATTCCCCTTATGCATAGATCCTCATCACATTATCGAGTCCAGCATAGAAAAAGTATCCAGATATCCATGAATATGAAAAACTCTTATCTATTAGCTGACATTTTTTTCTTGAAGAGAAATAGGTTGGTGTCTTCCTTGATGCTAGATAGTTTCCAATATATGCATACCATGGAATATGTGTTTGGAGAGAAAAAATGATGTTCATCTAGGAAGGAATCCTCTATGGCATGGTCTTCTCCTTTTTCATTAGTCATCCTAGAGAGAAAATCTATAACTGCATCGGCTCTCCCTAGCTTATCTACTATGGTGATATCGAATTCTTGTAAAGAAGTAAAAATCTAACTTACCAGCCACTAACTATAGGTTTGTTCATTAATTACCTTATTTTTGCATGATTAATGTGTATGAATACAAGTGATATCCAATGATGTGGTTCCTAAAATTATTGATGGCATAAATGACTACCAACATCTTCTTTTCTATGATTTTATAGTTGAGTATTAGGGTTTTTAAGGTAGATCGAAGCAATAAACAATATTAAAATATAATGTAGAATAAGAGAGGAAAAATAACATAACATAATAATATAGAGATTTAACATGGTTCATGCAATGTGGGCTACATCCACCAGAGTAACAGTTGCCCACTTCTTTTCTATTATCAAGAAAAGAGAAAATTATACTATGATCTTTCACATTATAGAACCACTTCTTTATAGGCCTTTGAGGTTGTTTACAAAGATTGGTTTACATTTCAAAACAATAGTCGACTCTTCTATTAAATAATAGATAAATTTTTCTTTGGGGGTGTTTCCCCCAAAAGCCTTCAACTGAGGGAAGTGCCTCAAGAAACCCTCTCTACGCTCTCTCACTAATTCTTTTGGGGGGAAAACATGACTGAAAAAGTCACCAAAATTTAAGCCCAACAACATAAGAAATTGCCAGATACCAACAAACTCCCACTTGGTGATTGATCAAGCTCCACGCCAAAAAATCTCCCATTCACAAACTGGTCTTAGATGAACATTATTGCACATGTAGCTCCCACTAGAATAACACACACCTAGGCTTGCCTTGTTTCTCATTTCTACTAGTATCATGCTCAAAGACCAACATAAAATGAGCAAGAAGTTATTTTCTCTTCACTTACTACCTTGGTCAACATATCTACAAGATTCTTGCTAGCGTGTATCTTCTCCAACTTCAAATATTCACCCTCTAAAATTGAGAAAATGAAATGGTATCAAATCTATGTATGTTTTGTCTTAGAGTGGAGAGATAATTTATTCTCAAGATGAATTGCACTTTGACTATCACTATACACCCTTTTATTCTCTTCTTGCTTGCTCAATTCCTCTATAAACCTTTTGAACCAAATCATCTACTTATATTGTGTAGAATGCAACAACATACTCTACTTATGTGGTGTAAAATGCAACAACATTTTGCAACTATGAAATCCAACTAATTGTTATTCCTCCTAAAATAAGCATATGTCTTGTTGTGTTCCTCTTTATATTAATATCTCTTGCTAGATTTAAATCAATATATCCCTAGAGAGAAGAATTATAACCTCCAAAAACATAATGATTGTGTAGTAGTACCTCTCAAATACTAGAGAACCCACTTTACTACATTCCAATACGCTTTTCTAGAATCGTTCATATACCTGCTCACAACTCCTACTACATGTGCAATATCTAGCCTTGTACACACCATGACATAAATAAAACTACTAACAGCTGAAGAGTACTAAACTTGGGACAATAGTCTACATCTTCTTGTGTCTTGGGACACATAATGCTAGTCAATTTAAAATTATTGGGCAAACATGTACAAAATGGTTTTGCATCTTGCATCTGAAATCTCTTCAACACATTTTCTATCTAATTGCTTTGAGACAATATTAATGTGTGTTTTTCCCTATCTAGTTATTCTCATACCAACGATTTATTTTGATGCACCTAAATCCTTCATAGAAAATGACATTGCTAATTTCTTCTTAATCTCATTTATATGTTGTGTATTAGAGATGACAATAAGAATGTCATTGATATATAATAACTAGATGATATATCTACCATTATCGAATCTCGTAAAATAAACATAATGATCATAATCACATCTCTTGTAACCTTGTTTAGCCATAAAAGTATCAAATTTAAAATATCATTTACAAGGTGCTTGAGCTTTAGCACATACAAGAATTTATTTAACCTATACATTAATTCCTCCTCACCTTTGATCTCATATCCCTATGGTTGCTACATATAAATTACTTCTTCCAAATCTGCATGGAGAAAAGTTGTCTTTACATCTAATTGTTCTAGATGCAAGTCTTCTATAGCCACAAGACTTAGAATAGTTCAAATTGAAGTCATCTTAACAACATGAGAAAACATTTCATCAAAATTGATACCTTTTTCACAAGTAGAATTTGGCAAATAAATGACTACATGACTATAATATTTAGTCACGACAACTAAAAATGACCACTCTACTAATTGTTTGCACATATCTATAAATGACTAATTTGATCACCAGGTAAAAAGCACAACTAAATAATTAGTCTCACAAATAAAAATGACTATAACCCCATCAATAGTCAAAAGGGCCATATTTTCAAAAGTTTGGAAGTTTCCCACGTGGTTGAATCAAGTTAATTTCAGTTTTGCATTTTGGAGGGAAGATTGGAAAGAGAAAACCCCATATTCTAATCATTGTTTACAAGAGTTTTCCTTAGTTTGAGGTTTTTCCACACATTAAGGAATTAAACAATAGATAGCATGGTTAAGAGAAGCATTCTTCAACATAAGGGAAGCCCTCTTTTGTTAGAAACAACAGATCCAAAGGAAAGAAAAGATTTATACACTCTGGGGAAGTATATTTTGGAAATGAATAGTTGTTTTCTATGCAAGAGAAATGTATTGAATTAAGATCAGTGAGTTTTCTTGAAGGAAATGGAAAAAGCATCGGGGTTCGTCAAGAAACAACAAGTTTCAAAGTTAAACAGCTGATCTGTAGGAAAGAAACAATAGAGATAAGGAAAGCAACAACATATTCATCTCTAAAAAGTGTAGATATGTAATAATGAATGAAATTTTCCATGTTGAAGGAATGGATGTGTGTAGAGAGAAGACATGTTTTTAGAGAGAAAAACAAATCAAGGATGAGAAAATGAGTTTCAATGTAAAAGGTAAGATTTCAAACCCTATATATGTTCTACTCTTTAATCTTCGTGGGTTATATTATATTGTGTTATCTAATAGTGTTCAAACTAGGAAGTTAAAGCCCTATATTTTCTATTTGAAATAGACATTCACTTTCATGATGAATCATATTTTGTGCTCTATAAGATTTTCCTTCATTGAACATTGGTGCTTTTTTTTCTTGAGGGGTTATGTTCGCTATTCTTTCAAGGGCTCTACTTTCTTTTTTAAGGTTTCCATTCACTATTTTCATCAAGTCTCTCATTGTCCTTCCAAAAGTGCATTCATTATTGATATTTTTTTACTCAATGGTTTAACAATGGATATAAATGTTGCAATGATGCTAAATGTAGTGAATGCCCTGAGTACAGTCAAAAGTATCTAAAATAGTGACAAGTAAAGAGCATATTTAGGAGAGCAATGATAGAAAATAGTAAGAAAGAAGAGTTTTAAATGAAGGTCATTGTCAATAATGTAATTGAAAAATAAGTAAAATAAATTGAAGTGCAAAGATAAATATATTCAATGTCATTGAAAATAGTGACCTTGGTGATTACACAGTGCCAAAGATCAATGTGCAATCTCATACATACAATGTATCAAACACAGTGAGAAATATGTTTGAATAGTGAAGATGATGGTTGTGTAATAGGGAAACTTTAATATCAGTCATCAAGGTTAAATAAACATAATGATGACCTTGAAGAGGTACAGATAGAAGTCTAAAGACAGTAAGGGTTCACTAAAATGGTTGATCTTCTCATAGGAATGAATGTTGAAGTGATCAGTCAAAGGAGTAATCATGAGATCAAATGTATACTAAAATAGTCATGATACAATGAAGGAACTAGTGAAATGTAATGGTAGACTACAATCATGAAAGAATGCACAAAGCAGGCACATGTATGAAAGAAAAAATAAGGGCGACAAATTATTGTGCTTTTACTTGAAGATAAAATATGACATGATGAATATAATAGAGAAGGAAGGTTCCCTTGCCAAGTGACAGACATACAAGAAGGTATAAAGCTTACTTAATGCTATCAAGTACAAGACATTGATATGAAGAACAAAATAAGATACAAGACATATCATGAAATGCAACACCATGAGTTGAGGCTATAAATAGAGTTAATGAGTCTTAAAGTTGTCATAAGAATAGAGATAAGATTGTCATTGATGAATAGAGAATGGTTGTGTAATTAAGGGAAAATAAATAGCAGCCATATAGAACCACCAAGATATTGAAGTCTTATGACATAGCTTAAAAGAGATACAAAGATTGAAAGACAACCAATAAAGTAGTCAATACAATCATGAAAATATGAAATAAAGACAATGAGGAGCTATGAAATGGAGGTTAAAAAGGGAAATCGTTGAAAACTCATAAATACATACCATAGGAAGTCTCATGAAGTCACTCTTATTTTCAAGAAAGAGCTAAAAGATCATGGATGAGGATAGATAATGAATATTCATGATAGGGTTGGATAAGGGAGTTGAGTTCTCCATGCATAGTGGAAGAGTACAAATACTTTTCACTATTGTTCTTTTCATTTCTATCAGGAAAAGACAAGAAGTGGAGATACATCATTATTGAGTGCTAATGGAAAAGATGCAAAGCACTTTGATGAAATGTGACTTTTTCTAAGAGAGATGTCAAAGAATGAGATTACTACCATGCGTAGTAGGCAATGTGTTGAACACATAGTAGATGTCGATAGGGCGCAAGAGCAGGAGGGGGTGAATCAACATAAACTAAAACCCTTACTTAGAAAATCAACCATCAATATTATCCACAACACAACTTATTAAGTGAACAATGAACTAAAGCAATAACACATGAACACTAAGATTTTTATATGTGAAAAACTCAAACTGGTAAAAACCATGGTGAGCACTTGCCCACAAAGATATTTCATTGATGTATATAGTCTGATTACTAATATAGTACGAGCTCACTGCTCTAGACTTTTAATCAGAGGCTCACTACCAATACAACACTGAATATAGATATGAGCTCACTACTCTGAAATTGCAAATAGGGGCTCACTACCAAAGTAGCAAGATAAAAAAGATAACTTGTGCACCCAAGACTGACTTTCCTAGGGATAAGATACATACAACACTTTTTAATAGATAAAGAGAAAATCCCCTGAGAATGTAGTTGATCTACACAACTAATTTGTTAACCTCAGCAAAACACTATTACTGCCTTTTCTTCTCTGCCACTATCACAAAATAAAAGCCGCATAAAACTAAACTCTACTCTTCTGAAACTTTTCTTCTCTAGATCTTGACTTGCTTGCTCACCACACTCTCTTACATTTTTGCTAAAGCACACGCTATACTTATATACAAGATAGATCATTAAAGTTTACAACAAGGTCGTCAATGCTAAAAGAATATAATTATAAAAAAATGTAATTAAGTTACAATTCATCCATGTCAATAATAAATTACAATAAGGTCCCATGCCAGAAGCATCCACACCAAAGCATAGATCACACATAACATGGACCCATCCTTGAATAAGAGATAAACATTAAATACATAGGTCACACGAAGCACAAACCCATATGGACAAGAGATAAATATTAAATGCAATACCCTAACCAAAAACATGAAGCATGGTCCACTCCATGAGAGAAAGGGACCATGAATACATTACACATAGTCCAATGTCAGATCCACAATTACTAGGACAACTTCCATAGCCATCTCAAACATGTAGAACACACTACCCTAAGAACCACATCACTTGCTAGTAGTATCCAGACCTCCACACACCGTGTCAGAAGCCATATCACTTGCCAATTTTCTATGTTAGAAGCCATCATAACACATTTTTAGACCAAAACAAGAACTGGTCATAACTGCAATACTTGATGACATTGTTTACAAATCATCAAGATTAATTTTTGGATCACTAGAAAACACCACAACCAAGAAAAAAACTAAATACAATTCAAATCACATTTGCATTTACATATGCACATCTTCAACCTTGATTTCTAGAGTAGAAACCTTCCAAAAGACACACAACTGAACAACTGCCATATGAAAATGTATCACTGTATAACTCTGTTACTCTGTTGTTGAACCACTAACTTCCAGATCAAACAAAATAACCCTGAAGCATTGACAAACATCATTCTCACAATCTCCTGAATACATACATGTCTTCCATTGTTCAGTAGCATTGAATACATACTTATGTTCCACTGTTCTATAGGTTCAGAAGCAATAACATGTCCAACACACAACCTTGCTTATTTCCGGACCAACATCCTTCTTCTAGATAAAAGATATACTTGAACATGTCATCGATAAATATATCTGGACCATAATGTTTGATAAAACACCTCAAACACCTTCAGACCAGAGTGTTTGAGATCAATGACAATAGACAACCAAACATATATTTCCAACAATCTCCCCCTTTGTCATTGATGTCAAACAACCACCAAAAATGTTTTACTAAGATACCAATCACTATCAACTCCCCCTTACTGAAATAACCAAAACATTCCTAAACACATTATCAAATAAATATTTTCCTTATCTTTCTTCCCCTTTGTCATCAAGTACAAATGCCAAAAACATAAAGTTTACCACTACACAACTTTGATAACAGTCACTAGAATCAGTCTAGAAAAGCCAGAAGGCTCCCCCAGATAGATGCACCACTCTAATGCATTAAGCTTGAAGGAAGGGCAACAACCCCAAGCTTCTCCCAGAGAATCTCAATAGTATCCTGATCATATCTCCAACACAAGGAACGGTAGCATCAAAATGTTACAAAATAATAATCTTGAATTTATAAGACAGTAAAAATAAACTGTTAAAAATAGTGATAAGTATTAACATATGAAGAGTAGTGAAGGCATAATAAAAACACAATAATGCATCTATACAGGTGAACAAGGCATCAAGACTACAACAGAGGTTTCAAAATAGTGAGAGCTTGAATGCTTAGAAAGCAGTGGAGATCAATGAACGTGTCAATGAATTTTGTTAATTGTGTTTATCATTTGGATGGACTTGGGTTGTTTGTTTAAATTATTAGCATTACATGTTGTAATTATTTCATTCTTTTTTTAACATTTCAGATTCTTTGTGATCGTGATCTACCCTTTGTTGGCCTTTTGGAAAGAGTAGAGAGGGAATTATTTTAGAAGGTAATACTAATAACTGGCATACTAATCAAACTTACTGGGATTCATGATTACCAAATTTTTAGCTCCATGTATTTGGTTTCTTAAGAATCCATTAGATTCTTTTTGCGTCTATACTTAATTATTAGCTATTTTTAATAATCTAAAGGGTGCATATGATGAGGTTCTTGTAAATTAGTGGTTTTTTCTTCGCAAGCAGAGTGCTCAAATATAACACAAAAACCAAATCCTTACAAGCTCTTATATGCATTCCACAAATATCGCCTGAGTTGACGCAAGGCAACTACTTACATTTATATATATACTACTCACGTGAAGGAGGAATGGATATTGAGAGTGCCCATGGAATTATCTTTTAGATTGAATGAGAGATTGCAGGGGCTCAGTTATGATATTAATGATTTGTACTTGGTCGATGTTGTATATGCTTGGATTGATTCTCTAAAAGAGAGCTCTAGTTGATTGGATCGAGATTCACCCACTAAAAGAGAATACAAATTTATTGATAGAACTTGTATATATATAATGTTTCTTACTTTCATGTATTAATTGGTATATTTATATATTATGTTTTCCATGTACATAACTTCAAAGCATTCTTCAAGATCATTGAAAAAATCAAAATCAAAATCAAAGGATTTTTTTGTCATTAGAGAGTGTGTTGGGTATTTTTTGGTGTGGGATGAAACTTGACTGACTAATTATGTTATATTGGTTAGTAGTTGACCTATATTTAGTGTACACAGACCTTTAATTGATGAATATGTTCTATATTTTGATTTAGAATATAATGTGTGAGTATTTATACAACGACAATCACTACTGATGAGACTAGAAAGAAAAACTATGCTATCAAAATCAAATAACTTGAAAAAGGGTATGTGATGACTTCACGCGGCTTGAAATTGCAGTTACAAATATCAAGCATTCTTTGTTAGGTTAGTACTGATCCAATTTTATTTGCAATGCAGATTCTTTGTTCACTTCATTCCTCTCTTGTACTTAATTGAATTAGTCATTCCATAATCTAAAACTATGACGATACCTCATCTTACTTTCCATAGTACCTATGATGCATTTTGAAGGCAAGTTCAACTTAAATTTCTCCATCTTTGCTTGTGCAGGAGGAAATATACAACTAGCAGATCTGGTTTTGTTATTGATATAGTAAAATTTAAATGAGATTGCATTCACATTTATTTCAAGTTTTGTAAGGATTTCTCATTAAAAAGGTCACATTTTCTAGTAATTAAAATACCAGGAAAACTCAATTAGTTATGTTTAGTGCTGAAATTTTTTATTTATTGAAGGTGCCTACCTTGTAAGGAACTGGAAAGGGTTTTTTAGATCTTTGCTCAGAAGTGTTGTGCAAGTAAATCTACCGCTTTTTTATTGTAAGTAACACTTACACAAATAGTTATGCATGTTGATGTTGTTTTAAAGATAGCTAACACTCAAGTTCTATAGATTTCCAGCTTGCAGCTCATCTTGTTGAAACAATGTTTCATTTTCATGCAGGATGGATTCACCTATAAATGTTATTCTTATACCTTCTTCAACTAGGGAGGATGAAATTTCCATTGATCAAATGGGTAACAATGAATTTCAAAGTACACAATACATGAATTCAAAGATTGCATATTGGAATGTGCTTCAATCATATCTTGTAAGAAGTTTTTCTTTGGTAACAATTTAGTCGTCAAGGTGTTGGAGAGGAGAGGTCTATAATGTGCTACTAGGTAATCACCAATTTTGACAATCTGACAAGTAAGGGTTTAAGTGTGTTGGCAAATTTATATTTGTATGCATAGATGGTGTGGACATGCAGTATATGGATAGGTGTTGTTTCACATGTAAGATTGTCTAGATTCAAATAATTTAAGAATTGTCGTCTCTTTTTTATATGAACAGTCAATATATCTCTTGTAATAATTAATACATTTTCATGAAAAGGTTTCTATCTATGTCTTGCATCATTGCTTTGTACCTCTGATCTTTAGTTGGGTTTGCATTCTTTATGATAATCATGAACATTAAATCTTATCTATGTTTTATGTCACTGATGCTTAGTTTTTATGCTTCTACATCATGTGCAGTCCTTTCTCTTTATGTCCATCACTTCTTTTAACATTTATTCTTCATACATTGTGACCATGTACTATATTCTCTAATCCTTTCACAGCTTTGTTACGACATGAAGTTACACTAACTTGGATACTACAATCAATTTATTTGTAGAAAACTTGTTCAACTTGGCTATTTTCTTTACATAAATTAGGATACATCTTTTTTGGACTATCCTTTATGAAGTCCCTGCGAAGGTGATTTGAAGACCCTTGATAACCTTTCAGTACTTGTGACAATCCATGAGTGTGAAAATTGATCTTGATAATACTCTAACAGTCACAAACACTACCATTACCTGCTCATTTTATGTCTGCAACTTTCCTCTTTATACATTGAATGCCGTTGCTCTTTTAAACATGTAACTTTCACTATTTTAGCTCATATTGATTGTCATTCTTCATCATAAAATGGCTATCCATGCTCTTGATTGTCCTCCCATCTTCTATTATTTTGTATCTAAATACATATATTTGTTATACAAGACAACATACCATTGTTCTCACAATGAGATCACCTTTTCTTAATCCCCTTGGCATGGTGGTAGTGAGCACTCCTTGAAATTTTCTTACAGTGATTTGGGGTATTCGATCTTGAACACATTACCGTGTTGTGACAGTGAACACACCATTCCCCTATCATTCTGTGCTTATATTGTCGCTGAACTTGGATATCATTTTTCCTTTAATATTTGATACCATTGTCTTGGTGGATTATTTATGTCATTGCTTGAATGACAATATCTTCTTTTCAAGCATCAATGCCTTCTATTTATCTTCATCACAATAGTCTTGGCATAATTGTTTATCACTGTTTTAAAATTATACGTTTTTTCTTGTGTCTTTTTCCTTTATGTGTGAAGCTCTCCATAACAAAGTGTTGATGCTCTCTTCATGACAACAATGAAGGCCATTTTTGTCTCAAAGTAGAGTAATCCAAATGGCTTCAGGATTAGCCTTTGCATATACTCTTCAATGACCCTATATTGACCTTTGTGAAACTCTTTTTTCTTTTCTCTAAAACCTTTCATATGCTCTTTCACTTTTAATGCTAAATGATTTCTCTTTCTTTGTTGATCAAGACAGTCATGCAATATATTAAATCACTATCTTTATTTGATCCCACTCTTTATTGATGCACTATCTCTACATCATTGTTCTTCATACATTGATTTCTTTGTTTTTTCAACAACGCCTTATCATGACTTTTGTGTCTTTATGTCACTCCTATACTTGACATTGTTATTCTGATCATTATTATACATTATTGTTATTAAAATCTCTGGATTCATGTATTTGGCAAGTGCTTATTGTTGTTATGGTTCTCATTGCCTCTAACTATTCTTATCAAGCTTTGTAACAATGTTTTCGTTGTCTTATGGAATAGAGAATGAAATTGTTGAAAAGGACCTTCTTGCTTCTACATCAAGTGATTCCCATACACAATCCTCCATTAGCTATGACTAGTGTTTGGCTATGGTTTTAGAGACTTTTGATGCCCTATTACTACTCCATCATCTCAACCATGTCTCTATATAAAACCTTATAACCTATTATTATTGTATTAATGAATATATGTTACTCTTTCATAACAGTCCTACCTTTGTTGCTAGCAATAGTGATATGCCTATTTTCTCTACTACAACAATGAAAGAAAACTCTTTTAATCATGAGAAGTATTGAAACAAAATATATTCTTCTTTTATCTTGTTGAGAAACCCCAAGATAGAAGAAATAATGTGAACTTCATGAAGTGAACCCTCTTCAAGACAATGCATGCATGCTCAAAGCAATAATTTTTTTTTTGGAAATAGTGGTTATCTGATCATCATACAACTAATGAGCTCATCATACAACTAATAAGCATGAAGAAAAAAAAATGTAGTATTTTCCCTCTTTTAGTAATCAATATAGTTAATTATTTCCCTCTTTCAATCATGAAGGGTTGTTATTCATTGTCTTTGGTTTTCACATTTTTTAACCATTTTGGCATTTCTCTCTTGAATGAACCCATGGATATTTGATGAAAAATTATGTTCTTCAACAATACTAACATTTTTTCATCGTCAAGAAATGAGCTTTTCTCTTTTTGATTTGCATTCCTTTCCATCATTACATGCTATATACTATTGGAGTTTTTTTTTTTTATATATTAATGGTTGTAGGCACCCAAAATTGACCAGGTGTTCTCTAAACAACCAAATCTGCATTTTTCATCAAATTGCTCATAATCTCATCAAATTGCATCAAAATGGATCAAAATAAAATCAAATGGACATTTATCAATCAAATTGGACAAAATCAATTTAAATCAAAGGATTAATAAACCATGACATCAAATAATCAAATATAAGCCTAAAAGGGACAATCAAAATTATATAATTGATTTTAACCAATTAATTGTATAGTTTAAATTAAAAATCAAATTGAACCTATTCATCCCTACATGACTAATTTAATTAATTTATTGAATTAAATAATCCTAATATCTTTCAACATGAATTTGAGCAACCAATGGGATTTGAGAACACAAAGCACATGGATCACTCCTAAATTTGAATCTCAATCACTCATTTTGAACTTTGAATCTCAATCACTCAAATTTGTCTCTTTGTCTCAACCTTTGAGACAATCATTTAAATTTTCCCCCAATTTGAAACCATTTGAAAGCCTCTCACTCAACCATGGTTTGACTATGATCAATTAACTCTACCCCCTACACTTAGAAAAATCCTATTTATAGAAGCCATTTTGAGAGCATTAAGAATCCTAGAAATTCGAATGTAAAGCATCAAACCTCTTGTCATTTTCATAGCAATTTGAGCATTTTGAGAGTTTATCATAGCAATTTTGCATCATGGAGATCATTTTTATTGCATTTGAGTCCAATATTATCATGATTTGAGAGAATTGAGCTAGATTTAGGCATTAATCTTCATCAATTTCTTGTTCTAGGACCGTTATTGAAAGAGATTAAGGCTGAGAGATTTTTCAACATGCTTAGATAGAAAGCCATGAGATTCTTATTGATTTAATTGCAATTCTTAGCTTAAAATTCTATTATTTTTCCATAGGATTGTAATTAAATAAACTAATTTCATGAAGATGTATTTTATTCACACACAAATGGTGCCCATCGTGGGGCTTTGAGCCTCAATTCATCATTTATTTTAAGTTTTGTGTGTTTTTCCTTCACTTTTGTGATAATTTTACAGTTTGTAGGAGAAATGACACCTGCGAGCAATCTAATGACGCCTGCCAACAGAGAAGTGACGCCTGCAGAATTCTTTCTAGTTTTGTCTTAAATTATTTTTCCGCCTGTGAAATAAAGTGTGATGCCTACAAGTGTAAAGCGTCACCTCTAACCTGAGAAAAACCACCCACGATCTGTCTGTCGACGTCTATGATCAGTCTTTTAGCGCAATTTAAACTTTCTGCAACGCCTGTCAATTCTATTTTAATGACTATTCATTTTTTAATGCCGCGTGTTAAGATATAAATTTCACTTGCAAAGTTTTAAATACCGCGTAGTAATAGCTAAATAACGCCTGTTAGTTTTTATATGATGCCTACAATTTGCTGCATGTTATTGAGTTTATATTTATATATTCTGTGTTTTAACTCTCTATTTTTTTGTCTTTTGCAGATGAAATAGCACTTGAAAGTGCAGAAGCCAGAATTGAGGGTTACAAGGCCAAATAAGGAGGTAAGGAACCTAACAAAATACTCTAAACAACTTCATAGTGCAAATATTTTGGAAATTTTAGAGTTGTAAGAGTATTTGTATGAACATTACATAAAAGTTAGTAGTGCATACAAGAAAAATTTTCTTACTCTCAATTGATTTTATGCTTTAGGTTCTTAAGTTTGATTTTGACAAATTTGATCAAAAGAACTTAGTTGCATTTTCAATTTGATTTCATGTTTTTCTTCACTTTGTTCCTTTGTGTTGACTAACTTGTTGGTGGAGCCGGAGTGGGAACTATCGCCACTAGGTGAGTAAGAAAAAAAAAACATGCATCAAAAACCTCAAAAAAATGCCTAGCCTTTGCTAGCTACAAAAGAGGTACTTTTCAAAACAAGATTGCTTTCCCTTAACTTGTGACATTTCATTTATACTTAGTATAATTAGGAAAAAACCCTATTATTATCCATCTTGAACAAAGCATTAGGCATATGCTCTCAACTTTTCAAATTTGATAAAAAATTCAAACATGTTGAGTTTAGGATGGTAGAAAGAAAGGGATGAAAAATCAACCACACATTTCAATTTCTAAGAACCTCTTTGTAACAAGGTTGAAAAAGAACAAGTGTTTTTGAAGTGTTTGGAATGAATGACAACAATAGAGATATGCTCTTCACTTTAAAGTGAATCAAATTCCCAAACTTGTAGAACTAAGTTCATTTTTTGCTTTCCTATATATGCTAGTTAAATTAGAGCTTTAGAGGGCCTGCCTCTCGAGTACATCCTTACGAGGACGGTGAGAGGGAATGACCCAAAGTGGGAGACAATCGCTTAAGCCGCGATACTATCCGACCACTATAAACAAACACACTCTTCCTTAATGGGTTGTAGTGACTAAATTGTGTGCAAGTTTCTTCACTTCCTCGAGTAGTCCTTCGGGATTGCGCAAAATTGTACTTTTGTGCGTGTGGGAAGCCCGCAAGGGGGTAAAAGAAATTGACATAATTTAGAACAGAGGTGTTCATTAAATCCCAAATAAGTAGGAAGCCTAGCTTTTAGAGCCAACATGTTAAAAGCCAAATCTGACTCTAGGTAGATTGCTTGGAATCTATTCTTGTGTTATACTTGTTAAAATGACCGAGAACATACACGTAGTGTTGTTTTAGGGACATGATGCAAACTCGATGTGTGTGTTGTGTTTGTATTTACTTTTCAAGCAAGAATATTATCTGGCAGACCTGATCATAACCCTAAAACTTTTAAAATCTAAAAAAATTGAGAAAAAAAACTTGATCTGCTAAACATCATGTATGAACATTTAAATGACGCCTACAAAAAGTTCTGTAACACATGTAACTTTGAAACAACGCCTGAAATCATTCAAACACTGCGTAATTCACTAGAAAGTGCCACATGGAAAATTTAAAACAATGCCTATCAACAGGAAAACGTCGCCTGCTAACTGCATAGTGTCGTGTAGACAAATTCTAGTTAACGCTTGTGAACAGTTAGTCACGCCTACCCAGAAATAGAGAAGGTCAAACATGGGGCATTTCCCGAGGGTTTGGAAATATTTTGAAATCATATTTGGATACCCTTTTTGGATTTAGTCCTTATTAGTACAACAAATAGATCATATTCTTAAAAAAAAACATTTATAATGATGAGTCTATTTGAGAAACAAATCAATCCTATGGTGGAGAATAATTATCAAAATGCAAACAAAAATCTCCATAGGAATCAATACGACAAAATAAATGAAGATGACATAATGGAGGCATCCCAGGATCCCATATTTATGGAAACAATGCGCTTAATTTTGAAGAGGGATAAAGAAGTATATTTCTCAAATTTTGCTCAATTAGGAGCTAATCTTTCTCATAATTATGATATATCAAGCTTAAAGAAGGATGAGTAAAAAGAAAAGGATACATCCTCTGAAAATCCATCATTAAGATCAATCTATCCTTTTCTTTATGATGATGGGCCATCCATATCTTCACCTTCTTCAAGAAACGAAACATTTAAGCACAACAAACCTATCTTGGATAAAAAAAAAATTCATGACCACCCTATTTGTGATCAAGACAATAAATAGAATGAAGAGCAAGGTACCACTCTCAAGCAAGATCTAATGCACAAACCTCTATCTAGAAAGGTTTCTCCTATAGCCTTTACTCCTTTCATCCTCCGTCCATCTCACAAAGTTTCACAACCATCCAAAATTCATCCATCAAAGAGTGAGCCTAATGATGATACTTTCCACATTGACTATGTCTACCCTCAAGGGATACCTCTAAAAGAAACCCAAGCTAAATTACATCTTGCTGCAAATCATTTCAATGCTTCAAAGATCTTAGACCCTAATCTATCATGTGCTTCAATTCCTATTCAAAAAGATTCTCCATCATTCCTCCAAACATTCCCCACACATATCCAAACATCTACCTTTTCCTTAGAAGTGGCTCCATGTCAAGAGAATAATCCAAAGAGAAAAGAAACAAATATCAATAAAGATCAAGATCAAGATTCTATACAATCCCCTCCCATATTTGATGATGGTCCCATATCTATAGAATCCTGGGATGATCCCCCTTGCACCCTTTCATTTCTTCCAAGAAGATATCCCTCCACCTCAAGATCTACATACCTCTCCACTTCCCAAGTAAGATCAAGATATTCCTTCCACCATTTCCAATGAACATATTGAAAATAAAGAGAAAAACACCCTCTCTACAACATACAAAGATCCTTGTCAAGATCGAAGTATCCCATCTCCTTGTCATGATCTTCCATATTCACCTCAAGAAACCATCATTCATCCAAATTCCTTGCATGATAATAAATCCCTTCAAATCTCGATTGATCCTATCAAAGTTGTTCCTATGAAATTTCTTCATGAGCCTATTGGTATAAAGATAAATCTTAAAGATGAGAGCCTCGAAAATGAACTCACTCCAAAGATATTGATATCCCTTTCACACCTTATCTCCCTCCATTCAAATGCAACCATATGCCTTCACCATCCTCCAAATCCATTTTGGGTTCCTATGTCCCAAAGCTAAAGTCTTCATCCCTTCCATCCATATTAGGTCCCTATATTCCTCCATCAACCATTCCTACTATCCCTCTCTCTCCATTCACTTACCTTACCATGCATCAAGATCAACGAAGGCACACATACTTGAAGAATTTCCAAACACCAATCCATAGGAACCCTTCATATTATTCCTATTCACCCACAATTCCTAGGTCTTTTGGAAGCAATTTGGATGTGCAACATAAAAATCAGAAATCCAAGAATTCACGTGTCTAAAAATCACCATGTCCCATCTAATTGACATGTGAATGAAAATAAAAAATAAATATCCAAAAGGCCGCAAAGGTCCACCAAGAAAAAAAAAAATCCAAGAGACCACAAAGGTCCACCAAGAAAAAAGAAAAATCAAAGAAAATGTGGGTTCCAAAATCCCTCATTGAAGAAATATATTCAAAAGAATCACAAAAGAAAGAAAAATCAAAGACTATGTGGATTCCCAAGTCACTTTTGAAAGACTTGCACACAAAAGAAAAATCAAAGTTGTCATTCAAGCTTCCAAAGGCTTCCATTCCGTCTCCTTCTAAACATTTTCCACTTTCCATGTCTAGTTTGGGTTCCTATATCCCAAAATCCACTATCTTAGCTACATCCTCACTTCCTTCATCCATTGTTTCTCCGTAATTCCAACACTCTTCAAAGGGAGTGTCAAATTTGATCTTGCCAACATTTCCATCCACAACATACCTTCTTCTTATGCTCACATTCATTATCCATCATATACTTTCCATCTTTCCATCCCTCTTATCCAATCTATGGAATAAAACCTTTACCACCATCTACCCTCATCCTTCATATGTGTCCTTTATCATCACCTTATCAATATATTTGAGCATCCTAACCATATTCATGGTTTATTATAGCATATCTTTCAGAAGAGCATTGTCAAAGATCCAGATGTTGGGGAAATTTTGAAAAATACAAAAATTTTTTTTTAAAAAAAGAGAAAAGTGCCTTGCTGAAAACCTGGTAAAACAGGTGCCTTGGTAGAAAAATTAAAGAGAAATCAATTCGTCCTATGGTGAAAACCACTTTTTGTGGCGCCTTGAACAAGTACCATGATGAAAACCTGGCAAACAGGTGTCATGCTTAATTCCTTCCTCTTGCACTCTACACTTGGGGGAAATTTTCATCCATGTTATCCTCCATCTGCCACATTATACCATTCATCTCACTTGCATCCATATTTCCTCTTTAACTTTTGATCTTGACAAGGTTGAACATATCCATGAGCATCAGGTATCTGGACATCCATTATCTTTCCTATCATGATCTTTCTTATCCCAAATCGACCTTCATTATTCCTCAGCAGTCTTTCCATAATCCTAAGACCATCCCCTCATAGCTTCCATCACCCCTTTATCCTGATTGTGCTATCTTATCCACATCTTACCCAAATTGATCCATTGGTCTTGATCAAAATGAAGAACATAAAATGTAAAAATTTATTTTCAAAATCTTCTTGACATGTCCACTCTTTTGGACTACTCACTTTCATGACATCAGGTCATTGTCCTATATGCTATCTATAACTGCATCATTTTCTTCCATTTCTTATCCAAAAACATGTTTCACATTGATATATCCCTTTTTCCTTAGCTTGGGTAATCTTGAGGAGATGGTCCTACGGGTCACATTCACAATCTTCATCTATCAATAACCTTTCCATTTCTAATCCATAAGCTTGCAAATCCATCTGTCATGTCTTATACCTTGCTAGACATTGGGGGCAAACCAATGTGATCTTGTTTGAGAGCTGGTAATTTTCTAAAAAAAAAAAAAAAAAAAATTCTAAAAAAAAAAAAATCTCTAAAAAATAAAAAAAATATCTAAAAATCCAAAAACATTAAAAAATCCAAAAATCCAAAAATCTTGCATAAAGTGTCTCAGCTGCATGGTCAATTTTAGGTTTCATTTGCCCAAGATTCACATGGTTTTACTTATCACTTAGGGGCCAATCATTGGTTTTTGGTACAAACAGATTCAGAAGTGCTACATCTTGGTCACATGACAGAAGTGGATTTTTAGTACTTCAAAGGAGAGATATTTTGGAACTTTTGATCGATATCATTGTTCAACCTAAATAGTTTGATCACATAACTTGATCCTTGAACTTGATTGACTTATTTTATCAGGATTAAAAATCGATAATACCCTAAATGATCAGCATGTTTGGAATTCTTATTCAAAATAATGATACATTGCAAAACACTTGAAATTTTTAATGATTTTCATTGAACTTTTCTAGTCATGTTCTTTTTAGCTAATCAATGATGTTTTGACTAGATTGGCGATGATGAAGATATGATATTTTTCTTCACTTTTGTGTGACTATTTTGAGGAAGATCCACTAACTTGTGTGAATTCGTCTAAGGATATGGTCATCAAAGAACCATCGAGGATATTCATATAGGAAGGAGGGTTAACCTTTGTTTGTTTACACAAAAGGATACCTTGGCTATTTAGATCTTCCATATCTTAATACCAAAATCCACTTGCAACAT
>MU225808.1:3647402-3659733 GCA_018584345.1 Thuja plicata | reverse complement strand
CATCAAAGAACCATCGAGGATATTCATATAGGAAGGAGGGTTAACCTTTGTTTGTTTACACAAAAGGATACCTTGGCTATTTAGATCTTCCATATCTTAATACCAAAATCCACTTGCAACATTGAATCCAATAAAATCGGTATTCATACTCCCATAGTTGGTTATTCAACTAGTGAGGGTTGTACTAGTTTCCTAACGAGGTTACCAAATGAGATGAAAGTCATATTCATATTTTTATGGTCACAGTGGCACCAGTAAGGATTTTATCGAATCCTAGTTCCACAATGCTCAATGATGAAAATATATCTCTTTTGCATTTTTTTCACAAAAATCAATGACAGTTAGTTGCATTGCATTGCATATTCATATAGATTAATCTTGCAGTATAGTTGTTATGGGATTTTCCTTAATCAAGGGGGTGGAAGTTAATTATGATTACATCATCAAAGTCCTACTCAACATCATCAAATGTCTAATTCATCAAATTGATCAATGCTACATCAAGGATATCATCAATATACATCTACTCACCCAGGGACAACCTCACCATCTGATAAACTAGGGGAAACCTAATTCTCTTCATTACTTGTACCTACAACTGCACCTTAATAATATCAAATTCCCTTATCTATCAGCCTCCCACCATTAATCTTCCCATCAAATCCAATCCAATCAAATATCAATTAGTCAAATCATCCAATTGATCATCTAACATCAATCATTTATCCTATCATCCATTTGCTCATCTTGAGCGCATCAAATTTCCTAACTCTAGATCTTGAGGAAGGAAAATCAATCTATTTGTTCATCTCTCTAGATCTTGAGAGTGAATTATCAGTTGATCCAATCAATCCATCAACAGACCTATCCTATCCGATTGACATCAATAAAACATCAACCAAGTGATTTTGACTGACATCAAGTGATATCCAAACGTCATCACCTTATCTCAAACATCAACAACATTTTCTCAATCATCAAATTCTCTCATAACTGGGGCATTTTCAAATTGATTTTATCAAGAAATGAATCTTAATTTCCCAAACTCAACCAAATCATTCATATTCATTTCCTGAGGGGGCATCATATATATCGACATCAAGGATTTATATCGAGTTTTCTTTTCAAATTAGGGGCAATGTCCTATCAATCATATCTTACATCAAATCTGGGGCAGTAAAAATTCACACCTTTTATCAATGGGGCATTCTGTATTAGTTTCACATCAGGCTCTGCATCTATCAAATCATGGATTTTGCATCAGTTTCTCATCAGGTTTTGAAACAAAGTTTCATGCCAGGTTATCAATCTTCACATGAGGTTCATCATCTATCAAATCAAGGCATCGCATCAGTTTCTCATCAAGTTTTGCAATAGAGTTTCATATCAGGTTATCAATTTTCGCATCAGGTTTTGCATCAATCAATCAGCATCAAATCAATGATCAGGACATCAAGTTTTCTTTGAATCAATGCACTTTGCACATCAATTCAAAGAGGGGCATTTGTAGACACCCAAAATTGACCAGGTGTTCTCTAAACAACCAAATCTACATTTTCATCAAATTGCTCCCAATCTCATCAAATTGCATCAAAATGGATCAAAATAAAATCAATTGGACATTTATCAATCAAATTGGATAAAATCAATTTAAATCAAAGGATTAATTAATCATGACATCAAATAATCAAATATAAGCCTAAAAGGGACAATCAAAATTATATAATTGATTTTAATCAATTAATTTTATAGTTTAAATCAAAAATCAAATTGAACCTATTCATCCCTACATGGCTAATTTAATTAATAGATAGAATTAAATAATCCTAATATCTTTCAACATGAATTAGAGAAACCAATGGGAATTGAGAACACAAAGCACATGGATCACTCCTAAATTTGAATCTCAATCACTCATTTTGAACTTTGAATCTCAATCGCTCAAATTTGTCTCTTTGTCTCAACCTTTGAGACAATCATTTAAATTGTCCCCCCATTTGAAACCATTTGAAATCCTCTCGCTCAACCATGGCTTACCTATGATAAATTAACTCTACCCCCTACACTTGGGAAAATCTTATAAATAGAAGCCATTTTGAGAGCATTAAGAATCCTAGAAATTTGAATGCAAAGCATCAAACCTCTTGTCATTTTCATAGCAATTTGAGCATTTTGAGAGTTTATCATAGCAATTTTGCATCATGGAGATCATTTTTATTGCATTTGAGTCCAATATTATCATGATTTGAGAGAATTGAGCTAGATTTAGGCATTTATCTTCATCAAATTCTCGTTCTAGGATTGTCATTGAAAGAGATTAAGGCTGAGAAATTTTTCAACATGCTTAGATAGAGAGCCATGAGATGCTTATTGATTTAATTGCAATTCTTAGCTTAAAATTCTATTATTTTTCCATAGGATTGTAGTTAAATAAACTAATTTCATGAAGGTGTATTTTATTCACACATAATAGCAACAAAAAATGAAGGTGTTATCCCTTAGATAAAACACCCAAAGGGAGGCTAGAGCAGATAGATAATTATCAGCACACTAATAGCACTACATAGAAACTAAACAAAGCATCTATCTAGTTAATATAAAAAACCAAAACTAGTTGCTAGGTACGAGAATAAACATCATAAATAACACTTCCAGATTAACTAAACACGGTATATAAAAACTAGGGCTAGTTATCCACATCATAAAATTCATAGTCCACATAATATAGCTTTAAAAAAATTGTTTATTTGTCACGCAGAGCTAAACCAACAGAGATTAAATAGAACCAAAAACCCTATATAAGGAGCACTAAAAAAAGACCACTAGCGAGGAAACCATTGGGAAGAATTTGAAGAGGTTCTTGAAAGCACCATCTTGAGAATCCTTCTCTCCGTAATTTTCTCCCTACAATAAACAAAGGGTGGTGGTCGAAGAGTACGTCACCTTGAGGATGAACTTAGACAACTCCTAGAACCTGTTCTCCAAATTTTTTATATACTTTCTAATATGGCCAATTTCCCTCCATGCAGCCCCAATGTTTCTACATTCACCACTCACATCAATATTGTCTACCATAGATATTCCCTTAGTATCAGTAGGGGAAGAGGCGTCAATTGGGGAGTTGTTTTTACTGCCTTTCTCATCTTTCAGTGTGAGGTCTAAGGACTTGGTTTTAAGGCTCCTAGAAACATGGGAAGAGCTACTATCAGTCTCTTCATGGATCTTAGACCCAGTAGTATCTATTTCTTCAACTGATTCCTCCTTAAGGTTCTTACCCTCCCCCTGGGATTTGGTAGCAAACCTGGTGGAGCGGGAAGGCTCATTCCCTTCCTAAGGAAATTAAATCCCTTATAGGGAAGGAGAAAATGAAACATGTTACCAGTGCAAGGTGCTAAGATGGTTTTCTGGACCCTTTGTTGGGTGGTTGGCCTTTAGAATGGAAGAGTGGGACAATTTTCAAATTTGAATTTTGATATTATTACACTTCAAACTCCCAACCTTTGCAAGTTGCCAACTAAGAGGTACTAGAGAGATCCACATCACTTTAGGCCTTATCACGAGGTGTTACGGTGGTGATTTATGGGAATAAGTATTCAGTATTATAGGATTTTGGAAGTACAGGATAATTACTTAAAAGTTGCTCTCTTGGATTTCTCCAAATTGCTGGAAAAATGGTCAGCACTCCCCTTGGGATTTGTGAAAAGGGACTAAACGCCTCCTTTGGATTCATTAAGTCTAGTGGTTGTATCCTGCATTAACAGATCGATCTTTTGGCATAATGACAATCACACTTGTAACAATTTGTATCAGAGCTTGATCAAAGGTTTGAATCCCCCCAGATAACACTAAGGGAGAGATTGTTGGAAAAATGGTCAGCACTCCCCTCAAGATTCGTGACAAGGGACTAGCCACCTCTTGTGGATTCTATAAGTCTAGTGGTTGTATCAGGCATTGACAAGTCAATATTTTGGTGCAATCACAATCACACTTGTAACACAAATTACAACCTGGGATTTTAAATATTTTTTGTCATATCCCACATGGGAGAAAGGACCGTCCACAAGAAACTCCTAACATCATTGAGCTAGATTTAGATGGGGGAAATAATTCTCTTAATTACTTGTCTTTTTTTCCTATTATTTGGTTTTTTGAGTTTATCTTTTTTTGGCAAACTTATGAAGAAAATGCAGCTCTGCAATTCTTCCATCCAGCCCTTGTGTTGCGACTCTGTTACTGCTAAACTGGAAAATCTAAGTATGGGGAAGACCTGGTTCACGTGGAACCCAGAAGATATGATGATTACAAGAACAACCCTACTATGTGGCATGTTTGTAAGGAGGGGGAATCACTCCTTTATTTGAGCATATGGCAGGTTTTGATGAAAATATCTCCCCTCAATTTGTTTCTTCTTGGGCCGAGTGGAGAGTCACTATGGGTGGAATTTTGTTTGAAATTAATGAGGATGTCATCACTGAATCTATGGGCTTATCTATAGAGGGTCCAAAGTGGAAGAAAATGATTTGTGTCATGGATGTGGCTAGTCTGAACTAGTTCTTTTGTGCCATCGAAAATCCAGTGAAGCTTCGAGGAGGTTTTAACAGAAAATAATTATCGCCCCATGGGACGAGGTGTGTATTGTTATCATAAAATATTTCACGTTGGAGGGTAGGTTTGGGGTTTATTACTATTACCACATTCCTTTTCTCAGCCACATTTTAAGTCATGATTTGATTTCCATACCTTTCTTTTTGTTGCATTCACTGAAGTTTATGGTTAAATATGTCATTGATTCTAAGAAACAGAGAAAAAACTTCACCATTCTCCATCAAGGGCTCATGTATAGACTTTATCACTTCCACCTCATTGTGTCTGCCACATCAAATTATTTTTCAAGAGGTCCCACCTTCCCCGACCCTGCCATAGGGATTATTTTTCAAGAGGTCCCACCTTCCCATTAATTCCAACAATTGGTATAAGAGCTACGTCTCTTCTTGAAAAGCTTAAAGGCTTAAGAGCAAAGATCATACAATGGAGAAGTACAAACTTGAAAAGAATATTGAGAACAAAAAGCTTCAGATACAGATGTTCTATGAACAGTATAAAGAAGCCAAAATCAAGATGAGAGAGCTATTGGATGAGAGAAAAGGTATGGCTACCCGAAACAATGAAAAATATATCAAGAAGAAGAGATTCTAGATTTCTTTAAATCTTCAGGATCAAATACAAGTAATATATCAGATACATCAGAAGAGAACATCACAAATCTAAAGGAGATAAATCAAAATCTGACAGAGCAAATAAATATGCTGGAAATCGGTCAAGAGAGCTATATGGTAAGAATGATTGATGTGATGAGTTCTGCTAGACAAGCTGAAACAAAAAGAACACTTTCTATTGATGACAGAAGGAAGATTACAGAGAAACTACAAGAAAGGGAATTGGAAATTCAAAGACATGCTGAGCATCACCATGATCTCACAAATCATATTATTCTTATGAGTCAAGAAGCAAATAGAATAAATGTGGAACTCATTGAGAGAATATAGATTATCGGTGAACTGAGAGAAGAAAATGAAAAGCTAAAACATGAGGTTAGAATTCAGTAACAACATAATGAGATTATCAAAAAGGCTGAAGAAAGCAATAAAAGAATGGATGACTTTCTTGAAGGACAACGAATATTCATCAACAACAACGATATAGGCTTTACCAAAAATGGAGAACCATCAAATCAAGCAAGCTCAAAGAATGTCTATGAAAATCCAAGACAAAGAAAGCTAACATAAAAACACTGTGGAAAGCAAGGGCACATATCAAATGTATGCAAAGGTAAAATGAAAGGTATTCCTAAATCTACATCTACATCTTCATTCATAGGATTTTGTTATAAATGTAACAAGATAGGACATAAGGCTTATGAATGCAAGAGCAAGATAGAACAACCAAAGAAGGAAACCTACATGGAAAAATACTGTCCTACATGCAAGATGAATGGGAACATATTTGAAGAATGTTGGAAAAAGAACAAGCAAGCATGGAAGCCTAAAGTTCAAAAGATTCCTTATCAACCAAAAAGAATAGGTAATCAATATACATGGGATTACAATACATGGACAAAATGTACGGCATGTGGTAGATATGGTCACATTGCTACAAACTACATAAAAGCATGGACCAAAAGGTCTAGAGGCTGGTCAAACCCCGGAATGGCATGCTTACACTGTCACAAAGTTGGTCATCTCAAAAAAGATTGCAAAGACCGATTGACAAAGTCAAGCACATATCCCAATGGAAACACCATTGAAGATATCCGGAGGGCAAGAGATAAAATGTGGAGAAAAGCTTTAAGCAATGATGAAGTTGGACCAAGCAATGCAAATGGTGACACCCCATCCAATGGATCGGTGACATCACCAACCCTACTTAAGTTGAACAAGTAAGTATGGAACTGCATTACACCAATTCAAATTTTACATCAGTTCCATTATAAAATTGATAGAAAGTCAAAATATGCATGAATAAAGATGCATATTATGTTACTTGTTACAATTCTGAGAAATCAACCCCGTCGGTAAACGCTTACCGAAAATCATCAGTGAACATAATGATGAGTTTTTTACACTTACTGAAAATTGTCGGTCAACTCATAAAATGGCTAAATTGCTAATATAACCCGACGCCCGTCGATAATAAAGCAAATTTTAGAAGTTTTCATGATAGAATACCGATATCCATCGGTAAAAGAAAAATGGTTAACAACTTCCCAAAGCATCATGTCATCACCGACGATGATTTGAAAAGTCTGCCCGATGCAACCTGTCTTCATGTCCTGACGAGTCGTTGAGAATTTAATGCAAATACTTAGGTCAAAAAGTCTATAAATAGTCGACGGGACAATTTCATTTTTCACCCATGATGTGAAGAGAAAGCAGAGCGAAAACAAAGCGATTAAAGAGAAGAAATAAGAAGCATCCATAGATCAATTCAGTACACAGCAAACAGATCTTTCATCACTATTGTGAATTGAAGTAAGTACCAAAGGCATCGAAAGATCTCTGTCATTGTTTTATCAAGAAAGCCCTAATTTCCAGAATACCCTAAAAACTTGAAATACAATGGCAACCACCTAAAGAACCGCTAAGATGAAGAATGATAAGAGGAATGTGGTGAAGCTAATTAAGAATAGTACATGTGTAGAGCCGGATTATAAAATCTACCCAAAAATTGCATCGAAACCCGATGAAACTGACGCATTTTTGAAAATTCCACCTAAGGTTTTTCTCATAGAAGACGTTAGCTCTTATATTCACTACAAGATCACATAAATAGGTGATCTTGAAATGAATGAAGCTTATAAGAAGCTTTGTGATGCCGAAGGAAAACTAAAGGAAGAGCATAAACACTTGGAGCTCAAAGGGTTAACTAATTCCCTACATTTCCTGAGGGAATTCAAAATAGAATGGATAAGGTTAGTCTTGAGTAGAATGCATGACAATAAGCTATGGCTAGACCATCCCAAGCAAATAACCAAGGATGTTCTTAATGCTTTCACTGGTTATCCAATAATCGACAAGCCTAGGGAACACAAGCATCCATCAATGAAAAAAGTTGAAAAACTCACCAATGTAGATGGAGACAACAAAGGTCTCAAAGTAAACACAATAACTGAAGAAGAACTCAAATTTGGTGCAGGTGTAGTTGGGTATAAAAATTTTCAAGCTAGCAGATTGAACAACATTTCTGCTACATCAGTAAGCACAGCTTACAAGATAGTAACCAAAGGAATTCATATGGATCTGTGTGAGATCCTGTTAAAACAACTTGATGAAAATATGATCAAAATCAGGTCTGCAAAGACCAACACATGTAAGTTCGACTCACTTATCATGTGTATCTTTTTCTATTTTCAAGAATACTTTCTTTTAGTAGGAAAAGTAGTATGGGACACTACCAAACCGGTAACCCAAAAGATTAGTGAACTAATTAAGTCACTAGGAGATAGGTTTGAGTCTGTTATGTCTACGTACTTCCTTGAGTTCAAGGAATAGATGATGGAGAGAACTAGGATTCCCGAACAACTTGTAGAAAAACATAAAGATGAAATATGTTTTATGGTGGACACAAAATTCACTCATATCAAACCGGTTGTACCATGAACAACCTAGTTAGCTCCAATGGATTATGAGATCAACATTGATCAAGCTACAAGTGTAATTGAGGCATTAATTAATGAGCCCATTGATAAGAAACAACACAGGCTTGGAACATATGAAGAGGCCAAACCAAAGATAAAAAAAGGCCTAGAAATCAAAAAGACTGTAAACAAAAAGGACAAAATGGTTAAGAATCTCAAGAAGATTCTATCAGTAACAGATGAGGAACAAGATCAACCAAAGTCAACAGATGAATAGAGCACCATCGGTGAGGAACAAGAAGAAAAGAAATCAGATTCTGAAAAGACTGAATCTGATACACCTCCACCTCCTGCAAAGAAGTAGAGGACAAGGAGTCAAACTGCTGCAACTGATACAATGCCCCTTAAGAAAGGTCAAGTAAGGACCTACATAAGGAAGTAGCCAGCTAAGAGAACAAGGAAACAAATTGTCAAAACAACACCTCCAAAGAAGAGGAAAATATTGGTTAGGACAAAGGCTGAGATAGATGACACTAAAGATGATGAGCCTGATGTAGAAAAGAAGAACTTTAGAAATCAAATAGTGGATGAAGCTGCCAAATCCATTGCTACACATGGTACAATGACTGATAAGAAGATCAAACAATGGGATACACTAAACCTAGAGGATCAGAATAAGATACAAGAGGCAGTCATAAAGTCAATGATAAAGAACAAATATGCACCTGCAGAATTTGTCAATCAAATACCTAACGAGCTAGGTAAAAGGATATACCAACAATGGTCATATGCCCTGCAAACATAGAGAGAAGCAAGGGAAAGGGTACTTGTGAGACTGATGCCTCCTGAATCTAAAGTTGAAGAGATCAAAGAAATACTTAAAAAGCACTCAAGAAAATTTGTTGCCAAGATAAGAGCTTACAAAGTGCTAGAAAACAAGTTCATTGATCTGGATACTATGACTAAAAATAAATGGAGACAACTCTTGGATCCACCGACAGAGTCAAAAAGTGGTGAGAATTAACTACTTCTCACCAACACATCTCATAGAGAGGAGGAGACAGAGGAGGGATAATTATACTCAAGTACAGTTCTTTGTGGGTGCTAATTCCCACTGGGGTTTTTACCTATTTGGTTTCCCCGTAACCAAAATTGTTGTGTTCTCTATTGTGTTATCTAAATGTGCATTTAATTTATGTTAATTGATATCTAAGAAAAGAAAAGAAATTGAAGTATCTGATAACTGATTCACCACCCCTCCTCTCAGTTATCCTTTGGGACTATTCTAACAATTGGTTTCAGAGTGCAAAATTCTTGACAAGATCTAGAGAAAAAGGTTCAACCGCTGATGAAGAGGTATGCTTACTTTCACAGATTGAACCCTTAAGTGTTGAAGATGTGTGCAAAGATGCAAGAAGAATTAGATCAAATAATCAAGAATGAAACATGGGAATTGGTCCCTTGACCTCATGACAAGAACATGATTGGAACAAAGTGGATATTCAGGAACAAAATAAATGAAGAAGGCAGAGTGGTAAGGAACAAAGAAAGATTAGTATGTAAAGGATATGCACAGAGAGAAGGAATAGATTACACTGATACATTTGCCCCTGTGAGTAGACTTGAAGCTATCAAGTTGTTTTTGTCCTATGCAACATTCAAGAACTTTAAGGTATACCAAATGGATGTCAAGTCAGCTTTTCTGAATGATGAGTTGAAGGAAGAAGTCTACATAAAGTAGCCTGAAGGATTCAAACTTTTAGATAAACCAGACATGGTATGCAAGTTAAAGAAAGCACTTTATGGACTTAAACAGGCCCCAAGAGTGTGGTATGAGAGACTTGATGGTTATTTAACAAAGATAGGATTCAAAAAAGGAGCAGTAGACAATAATTTATTCATAAGAGAGATAGATGAAGGACTACTACTCATTGCTATTTTTGTTGATGACATTATCTTTGGAGGTAATGACAAACTTAGTGCAAAATTCGCTAAAGAAATGAAAAGTGAATTTGAAATGAGCATGATTGGACCTATCAAATACTTTCTTGGATTTAATGTAAAAAAAATAGACAAAGGCATATTCATAAATCAGTCTAAGTATGTGAAGGAGATATTGAAGACTTTCAAGATGGAAGATTGCAAACCAGTAAGCACCCCCATGATAACATGAAGAAAGCTTTCTAAAGATGATGATTCCACAACAATTGATAAGACCCTATACAAGTCTATGATAAAAAAACTCATATATCTTACTCAATGTAGACCTGATATTTCTAATGTAGTTGGCATCATTGGAAGATTTGCAGTTGAACCCAAGAAAAATCACCTAATGGAAATAAAAAGAATATTTAGATACTTAAAAGGGACTATTGACTATGGTTTATGGTATCCTAACTCAGAGAATATACAACTTCATGTGTACATAGATGCAGATTGGGTAGGTTGTGTTGATGACATAAAGAGTACATCAGGAGGAGCAGTATTTCTTGGAGACAAATTGGTCACTTGGACAAGTAAAAAGTAGAATTGTATCTCTCAGTCAACAGTAGAAGCTGAGTATGTTGCAGCAACATTGAATTGTTCAACAATGGTTTGGATCAAATAGATGATTAAAGACTTTGGTATTCAGATTGATTATCCTATTGTTATTCACTGTGACAACACCAGTACTATCAATATGTCAAAGAACCCTATGATGCATGCAAAGAAAAAACACATTGAGATCAAATACCATTTTCTAAGAGAAAAAGTTGCAGATAGAGAAGTAAAGTTGGATTATGTGAGCACTAAAGAACAATTAGCAGATATTTTTACAAAGCCATTATCAAAAGATACTTTTGAGTATCTCAGGAAGAAGTTGGGAGTAATTCCCTTTCCTGAGTTTGATTAGAACTTGCAGTAAGAACATCAGTCCTTGGTGACTGATGAATTGTTGACTACTCTACTTATGGAGTAGTACCTGTGCTTAATGGTGTTTAAACACCCTTTGTCATTGATGTCAAAGGGCGAGTATTAGTAAGGGGGAGCATATGCTCTAGGGGAGTATACAGAGCAGCAGCAGTGAAGATAAACTTTTGATGAGGATATTGAGAAGATTGTAAAAAGAAGGAAGACACTTTGAGTTGATGATATCATATGTTGCCATCAATGTCAATGGGGGATATTGTTGGAGATTTGCTTCTATGCAAATAATTGATTGTATGTTTGTCATTGATGACAACATATAATATACAATAGTGTTCTATAAGTAATTATTAGTACAGATGTTCTTGAGCTATGCGTGTTCATTTCCATGGTGTATACATGTTCTAGATGTTATGTGCATTCATGCTGAGTCATATATGAAGTTTTAGTAGAGTTATGTTAATCAGTTATGACAGTTACGGAGATTGAAGACTATCTGTGAAGAGCCAACGTAATTACATTATTTCTTGAGTTGTGCCTATCTTTGGGATATGTGTGTTTGTATTCATGTTTAGTTATGAGTTAAAGATAATTATCTAAAGGTGCCAAACATGTTCTATTAGAATCGTGAAGTTGGAGTTAATTTGTAGGAGCTGACTTTGTGAAGCGTCGCATCTATTCAATAAGAGTTGTGTGTTTCTAATCAGGTTGCGTGGATGATGTGTCTGAATAAAGAAGTATTGAAGGGACTCTTAGAGCTGATGAAGATCACATCCTTTGGAGAAGATACTTATAGTAGTTCATTTGATGAACGCCAAGTGTGAATGAGAAGAATAAAGACAGAAAAAGTGCAGGATAGAATGTTTGTTGTTTTGGGACAGTAGAGACATTTCATTCATCAAGAAAATATCTATGTGAAGAAGAAGTAGAAGTATACAACACACTAGAACTGATCAAGACAATAGGTCTACTCAAACAATTCATCTATCAGATATAGTGTATATCTATTCTACTGAAGGTTGCAACCTTCATCATTTTAGTAGTGAGCTTTTGGATAGTGAGTCCTCACCCTTAATAGGGTTACTTGTAAATGACTCCTAATAGGGTCCGACTTTTAACCAGGTCTCTGTACTTATTGAATTGTAAAGAACAACTCCTAATAGGGTTGCAAGATCTCTTAACAGGGATAATTATACTCAAGTACATTTCTTTGTGGGTGCTAATTCCCACCGGGGTTTTTACCTATTTGGTTTCCCCGTAACCAAAATTGTTGTGTTCTCTATTGTGTTA
>MU225808.1:3632265-3646247 GCA_018584345.1 Thuja plicata | reverse complement strand
CAATCAAAGAGGTGACCTCCAAAAGTAGGAATGAACGAGTGTCTATATAGTAGATGATCCATCTCACCGGAATGCATAGGTGCCTAGCCACTGCATCCGCCTAGTACATAGGAACAAAAATAGAATACATAGATCACTCAACCGAACCAAGGAAGTAATAGAACCAATAGGTGAACCCTCCCCATAATGTTGAACAGGGAGAGGGGTGATAGGAACACTGAAATGCAATGCCAGAAACATCTGCAGGAAGAAGAATCAAGAACACCAATAGAAATAGAAGCACAGGATAAAGGGCGGTGTCACAGACACACAACATGGGATAATGTCGTGGAAGGTATGCTCACTTGACAAAGGTGGATGAGCACAAAATGACAAAACATTATAACCCCCCATGGCACTTTATAACTGAGTGCGAGTACAAACAAACACAAGGTGCTCAAAATCCCAGATATGCAAAAGTAGACACTTTATCTCAGTGTGTTTACAGAAAAGAGAATGCTACAGAAGAGAAGCATACAATGCTCAGAAGTCAGAAAGAAGAGTGAGCCAGAAGATTAGAAGAAGAGATCCCAAGACCTGTAGAACCCAAGTAATCCGCCAGAGTGCGAAAGAGAAAAACTCAGAGGAGAAAGAACCTAGAGCAGAATCTGGATAAAAGACCTTTGCAACTGAAAAACTCACTGAATCATCTTTCTGACGATGTCTGGTTTGCCAAAAATAGAGTCTGGGTGAGAAAGATATGGCTCCCAGAAGGCAAAACCAAACATCGGACTTTGACAAAAAAAAACTATCAAAATGGAAGAACCCAAAACCCCAACCTCCATCATCGGAAAGAGCTTTACGACGATATAAAGAAGTCAGAAAAATACCTCTGTATGCTCCAGATAGAGTGAAAACAACGTCAGTAGGTCAAAAACTAAATGAACCGGAAGAAACCTCAGCGAAAAATGGCGAAGCCCGGCTAAACTGGCGAAACCCTCCAAATCTGGACTGCCTCCAAAATTCCCACCAAATTTGGTAGAAAAAAATATCATTTTTTTAATGAAAAAAAATAATAAAAAATAACAATTGTTTTTTTATGAAAAAAAACAATTAAAAAAAACAACAATTGTTTTTTTGAAAAAAAAAATTTAAAAAAACAACAATTATTTTTTTGAAAAAAAAAAATTTAAAAAATATGTATATTTTTTTATATATAAAAAAACATGTTTTTTTTATTAAAGAAAAAAAATATTAAAAAAACTTTATATTTTTGTAAAAAATATTAAAAAAAAATGGCAGTCATTTTCTCTCTCCTCCATGCACAGAAATCAAGGCGGCATAGAAATCGAGACGATGCAGACAAAGAGACGACGTAGAAATTGAGACGACACAGAAACTGAGACGACATGAAAAATGAGGTGGCATGAAAAATGAGGCAGCAGAGAAATTGAGATGGCACAGAAACCGAGGTGGATTTTTGCCTTGAAAAATGTGCCAAGAGCTTTGAATGCAAAAATAGGGCCCAAATTTCAACTGTGTCCAAAATGGACAAACTTTATATGAAATTTTACTTTCCTAGGCCTTCTGGACGCAATGGTAAGGTCCGTTTGGGCTGAAAATGCTTCAAAAAAAATTCCACCCACGGATTGAAGACAAAAAACTTGAGAAAACTGAGATTTTCTCCTTTGAAAAATACGCTTTAAACACTCCAAAACAGGCAGCAGCAGAGGGGCTATGATACCATAAAGGATCTAAGAAATACTGATCCGATTACACCCAAGAACAACTGCATGCAAAATACCTATTACAGGAAGAAAGCATAAAGAAGGAAAAAGATGAAGAACTCAGAAGTTACTCAAAATGTGAGAGCGAAATTATAATCTGAATTAATTAACAATAATTACAAAGTTAAACCTTAAAAAGGTGAACAAAACCCTAAAAGGTAAAAGCTAGGTTCGCACATTAATAATTAATAAAATAATTAATTATTAATGCACCTAAGTGAAAGCTTAAGCACTAAAGAGTAATAAAACATCTTAACTAATTAAATCAACATGATTTAATTAATAAGAAAACTAATGATTACTTTGACACCCCCCCTTAAGCTAAGCGCAGGGGGTGTTAGAGTAATCATTAGTTTCTTTATTAATTAAATCATGTTGATTTAATTAGTTAAGTTGTTTTATTACTCTTTAGTGCTTAAGCTTTCTCTTAGGTGCATTAATAATTAATTATTTTATTAATTATTAATGTGCAAACCTAGATTTTACCTTTTAGGGTTTTGTTCACCTTTTTAAGGTTGAACTTTGTAATTATTGTTAATTAATTCAGATTATAATTTCGCTCTCACATTTTGAGTAACTTCTGAGTTCATCTTTTTCCTTCTTTATGCTTTCTTCCTATAACAGGTATTTTGCATGCAGTTGTTCTTGGGTGTAATCAGATTAGTATTTCTCAGATCCTTCATGGTATCAGAGCCTCTTTGCTGCTGCTTGTTTTGGAGTGTTTAAAGCGTGTTTTTCAAAGGAGAAAATCTCAGCTTTCTCAAGTTTTTTGTCTTCAATCTGTGGGTGATATTTTTTTGAAGCATTTTCGGCCGAAACAGACCTCACCATTGCGTCCAGAAGGCCCGGGAAAGTAAAATTTCATATAAAGTTTGTCCATTTTGGACATAGTTGAAATTTGGGCCCTATTTTTGCATTCATTACCCTTGACTCAAGATCGGAGTCTTTTTCTATCTCCTTCTCAGTTGGACATTTATCTCTTGGTCTCTTTGGTCTTGGACTTGGATAACACTTTAGGTATCATCACAGTGTCGATCAAGAGAATCAACATATTTATGCCTATGCGAACTAGAAGTCATTTTAAGGAACTCTTGAAATATATCACCTTGCTATCCAATTCTGTATTCTGCGGTGAAGGTTCTGTCTGAATCTTCACAAATCCTTGCTTTCATCAACATCATCACTAGTTTGTCTTTGACTACAATCTGTTAACAATATAACTTGTTGCTGTTTTGAAATCTGACTTTGTTGTGCTAGTCCAAGTGACTTGTTATCTTATCATCTTTGTCTGTGCTATCCTTATCCTGAGTTGCGAAAGCAGGTTCATCAACCTTGACTCAAGATCAGAGTCATTCTATCTCTTTCTCAGTTGGACATTATCTCCTTTGTCCTTTGGTCTTGGACTTAATTAGCACTTTAGATATCACTTCAACACCTATCAGTCAATCAATTGATTCATCATACCTTCTCTTCAATCTTCTAAGCAAGCGCATCAAGACAATCTTACAATGTCTAAAATCAAAGAAGAGATTCTTATGGCAACTTTATTCAAACAGCTGGAATCTTTGAAATCTGAACTTCAGGAATTAAACAAGAAGGAAAAGGATACTTCATTTGACAAATCCTCATTAAGATCAACCTGTCCTTTTCTATTTGATCATGATTCTCACATCTCCATACTTACTTCCAACATGGATAAATCTTTGTATGAAAATCTCATCTTGGATCAAGAACAGTTTTATGACAATCCCATCTTTGATCAAGAACAGTTTTATGACAACCCCATCTTTGATCAAGAACAATTTTATGATCATCCTATCTTTGATCAAGAGAATGTAGAGGAAACTACGACATAATCAAATGAAAGTCTCTTCTATTCGCAAAAGAAGGATATGAAGAAATTATATTTTTCCATTAGTATACTTAGAGAAAAACATGATCTGCACCATCAATTTACACAACACTGATAGACAGGGCACTGCACTACCCGATGACAAGGTTACTCGACAAACACTGTTAAGTGTTATTGGATGAAAAAAATGTAAAGGAAACCCGACGAGTAACAACAGTGCAACCCGATGGAACAAGAAAAGAGAGGAACCCAACAGACAAAGGGAACCCGACAAACAGTTCAACAAAGGAACGCCGATAGACTTCAAGTTCAAACCGACGACCAAGAACCAACAGTTAGTTACATCCCGCAAAAAGTGGATCTAACTTTCCACATCAGATAAATCACTGAAGTTGTATTTATAGCTTCTTGAGTTACTTTTAAATCCTTTATGTGCGGAGGAAGCAATGTATTTACTATTGTTTTAATTAGTTTTACTAATTTAAAACATGCAAACTAAAGATCAAGGTCAAGTTGTAAACCTTGGATCTAAGAGTTAACATTGTAATGCATGAATTCCAAGATAGGTCAAATACTTGTATAAATAGGTTCTCAATCCACTGAGAAAAGTTATTTTTCAATGAAGATAGTAGCCACAGAGAGAAACTAGAGACCAAATAGAGAATTCATGCAAAAGGACAGAAAAATAATCAAGTCAGTTTCAAGAACAGAACAGAGGCTACCAACAAGCAGAGAAAAGGTATTCATCAATCACTTAAGGTGATATTATACTTCTAAGAGCTTTAATAGATCTGTAATCAGAAATTCTAGATTGTATTTAGTCAGATCAACATTTGTACTCATTCTAACAAGTTTAGTACACTAATGAAATCCTTTCAAGAAAGGTGGGCTTAACCATCCTATTGTAAAATCTCATAACTGAGTGCACACTTAAATCAGTGTTGCTAAATCTCTTAACAGAGTAGATCTTAATAGGTCTCCACCTTAATACTCTTAACAGAGTAGATCATCAGAAGTGATCAAATTTTAAGCCTTAACCGACTCCCTTCCATTTTGCAAATAGTGAATTTTTGTGGGTGCCATCCCCACCACAGTTTTTACTTCCTAAAAGGAGTTTTCTGCGATATCATATCTTGTGTTATGTGTTTATCATTTTCATGAATGTTTCTATGAATAGTGCAAACCATTAAAGATTATGAATGAACAATACATACATAAGAAAGAACAACAATAATGGTTGGTAATGTAGTAATGTATCATTACTAATAATGAATCAAGAAAGGTGCTAAAATTTTTAGAGGTACTGATTCACCCATCCCCTCTCAGTACTACTTTCCATTAATTCCAACAATTGGTATAAGAGCTAAGTCTCTTCTTGAAAAGCTTAAAGGATTTAGAGCAAAGATCATACAATGGAGAAGTACAAACTTGATAAGAATATTGAGAACAAAAATCTTGAGATACAGATGTTCTATGAATAGTATAAAGAAGCTAGAATCAAGATGAGAGAGCTATTGGATGAGAGAAAAGGTATGGCTACCCGAAACAATGAAAAATATATCAAGAAGAAGAGATTCCAAATTTCTTTAAATCTTCAGGATCAAATACAAGTAATATATCAGATACATTAGAAGAGAACATCACAAATCTAAAGGAGATCAATCAACATCTGATAGAGAAAATAAAGATGATACAAATCATTCAAGAGAGCCAGATGGTAAGAATGATTGATGTGATGAGTTCTGCTAGACAAGCTGAAATAGAAAGAACACTTGCTACTAATGACAGAAGGAAGATTAAAGAGAAACTACAAGAAAAGGAATTGGAAATTCAAAGACATGCTAAGAATCACCATGATCTCACAAATCAGATTATTCTTATGAGTCAAGAAGCAAACAGAATAAATGTGGAACTCATTGAGAGAATACAGATTATCGGTGAATTGAGAGAAGAAAATGAAAAGCTAAAACATGAGGTTAGAATTCAGCAACAACATAATGAGATTATCAGAAAGCTTGAAGAAAGCAATAAAAGAATGGATGACTTTATTGAAGGACAACAAAGAGTCAACAACAACAACGGTATAGGATTTACCAAAAATGGAGAACCATCAAATCAAGCAAGCTCAAAGAATGTCTATGAAAATCCAAGACAAAGAAAGCTAGCATGCAAGAACTGTGGAAAGCAAGGGCACACATCAAATGTATGCAGAGGGAAAATGAAAGGTATTCCTAAATCTACATCTACATCCTCATTCATAGGATTCTGTTATAAATGTAACAAGATAGGACATAAGACTTATGAATGCAAGAGCAAGATAGAACAACCAAAGAAGGAAACCTACATAGAAAAATATTGTCCTACATGCAAGATGAATAGGCACACATCTAAAGAATGCTGGAAAAAGAAAAAGCAAGCATAGAAGCCTAAAGGTCAAAAGATTCCTTATCAACCAAAAAGAATAGGTAGTCAATATACATGGGATTACAATACATGGACAAACTGTACGAAATGTGGTAGATATGGTCACATAACTAAAAATTGCATGAGAGCATGGACCAAAAGGTCTAGAGGCTGGTCAAACCCTGGAATGGCATGCTTAAACTGTCACAAAGTTGGTCATCTCAAGAAAGATTGCAAAGATCGATTGACAAAGTCAAGCACATATCCCAATGGAAACACCATTGAAGATATCCGAAGGGAAAGAGATAAAATGTGGAGAAAAGATTCAAGCAATGATGAAGCTAGACCAAGCAATGCAAATGGTGACACCCCATCCAATGGATCTGGTGACATCACCAACCCCACTTAAGTTGAACAAGTAAGTATGGAACTACATTACACGAATTCAAATTTTACATCAGTTCCATTATAATTGATAGAAAGTCAAAATATGCACGAATAAAGATGCATATTATGTTACTTGTTACAATTATGAGAAATCAACCCCATCGGTAAACACTTACCAAAAATCATCGGTGAACATAATGATGATTTTTTTGCACTTACAGTAAATTTTTGGTCAACTCATAAAATGGCTAAATTTCCAATATAACCTGACGCCCGTCGGTAAGAAAGAAAAGTTCAAAAGTTGTCATGACAGAATACCGATATCCATCGGTAAAAGAAAAATGGTTAACAACTGCCCAAAGCATCATGTAATCACCGATGATGATTTGAAAAGTCTATCTAATGAAACCCGTCTTCATGTCCTAATGAGTCATTAAGCATTTAATGCAAATACTTAGGTCAAAAAGTCTATAAATAGTCGACAGGACAATTTCATTTTTCACCCGTGATTTGAAGAGAAAGCAGAGTGAAAACAAAGTGATTAAAGATCAGAAAGCAGAAGCGTCCATAGATCAATTCAGTACACAACAAATAGATCTTTCATCACTATTGTGAATTGAAGTAAGTACCAAAGGCACCAAAAGATCTCTGTCATTGTTTTATCAAGAAAGCCCTAATTTATAGAATACCCTAAAAACATGAAATACAATGGAAACCACCCCAAGAACTGCTAAGATCAAGAATGATAAGAGGAATGTGGTGAAGCTAATCAAGAACAGTACATGTGTAGAGCCAGAGGATAAAATCTGCCCATAAATTGCATCAAAACTTGATGAAACCAGCTTGTTTTCAAAAATTCCACCTAGGGTTTTTCTCATAGAAGATGTTAGCTCTTATATTCACTGCAAGATCATAGAAATAGGTGATCTTGAAATGGATGAAGCTTATAAGAAGTTGTGTGATGCCAAAGGAAAACTAAAGGAAGAGCATAAACACTTGGAGGTCAAAGGGTTAACTAATGCCCTACATTTCTTGAGGGAATTCGAAACAGAATGGATAAGGTTAGTCTTGAGCAGATTGCATGACAATAAGCTATGGCTAGACCAACCCAAGAAAATAACCAAGGATGTTCTTCACGCTATCACTGGTTATCCAATAACCAACAATCCTAGGGCACACAAGCATCCATCAATGAAAGAATTTGAAAAACTCACCAATGTAGAAGGAGACAACAAAGGTCTCAACGTAAACACAATCACTGACGAAGAACTCAAATTTAGTGCATGTGTAGTTAGGTATCAAAATTTTCAAGATAGCATATTGAACAAAATTTTTACTACATCACTAAGCACAGCTTACAAGCTAGTAACCAAAGGAATTCATATGGATCTATGTGAGATCCTGTTAAAACAACTTGATGAAAATATGATCAAAATCAGGTCTACAAAGACCAACACATGTAATTTCGGCTCACTTATCATGTGTATATTTTTCTATTTTCAAGAATACTTTCCTTCAGTAGGAAAGGTAGTATGGGACACTATGAAACCAATAACCCAACAGATTAGTGAACTAATTAAGTCACTAGGAGACAATTTTGAGTCTGTTATGTCTACGTACTTCCTTGATTTCAAGGAAAAGATGGAGAGAACTAGGATTCCCGAACAACTTGTAGAAAAACATAAAGATGAAATATGTTTTATGGCAGACATAGATTTCACTCATATCAAACTGGTTGTACCAAGAACAACCTGGTTAGCTCCAATGGATTATGAGATCAACATTGATCAAGCTACAAGTGCAATTGAGACATTAATTAATGAGCCCATTGATAAGAAATAACACAGGTTTGGAATATATGAAGAGGCCAAATCAAAGATAAAAAAAGGCCTAAAAATAAAAAAGATTGTAAACAAAAAGGACAAAATGGTTAAGAATCTCAAGACGATTCTATCAGTAACAGATGAGGAACAAGATCAACCAGGTTCAACCGATGAATAGGGCACCATCGGTGAGGAACAAGAAGAAAAGAAATGATATTCTAAAAAGACTAAATCTGATACACCTCCACCTCCCGTAAAGAAGTAGAGGACAAGGAGTCAAACTACTGCAATAGATACAATGCCCCTTAAGAAGGGTCAAGTAAGGACCTACATAAGGAAGCAACCAGCTAAGAGAACAAGGCAACAAATTTTCAAACAACACCTCCAAAGAAGAAGAAAAGATTGGTTAGGACAAAGGCTGACATAGATGACACTAAAGATGATGAGCCTAATGTAGAAAATAATAAATTTAGAAATAAAATAGTGGATGAAGCTTCCAAATCCATTCCTACACATGGTACAATGACTGATAAGAAGACTAGACAATGGGATACACTAAACCTAGAGTATCATAATAAGATACAAGAGATAGTCATAAAGTCAATGATCAAGAACAAATATACACCTGCACAATTTGTCAATCAAATACCTAAGGAGTTAGGTAAAAGGATATACCAACAATGGTCATATGCCCTACAAACATAGAGAGAAGCAAGGGAAAGGGTACTTGTGAGACTGATGCCTCCTGAATCTAAAGTTGAAGAGATCAAAGAAATAATTAAAAAGCACTCAGGAAAATTTGTTGCCAAGATAAGAGCTTACAAAGTGCTAGAAAATAAGTTCATTGATCTGGATACTATGACAAAACATAAATGGAGAAAACTCCTAGATCTACCAGCAGAGTCAAAAAGTGGTGAGAATCAACTACTTCTCACCAACACACCTCATAGATAGGAGGAGACAGAAAATGCAAGTCCTCAACACATTTCTCTAGACAATACTGAAAAATATAATGAGCCTATTAACGTAGACACAGTCATGGATGATATTATCCAAGATATCACTAACTATGACTCTGAAAAAGATCCGCAAAAGAAAGATGATGTCATATTTATCACACTTAAGGATCAACAAAATCAACAAGAATTGTAGACATTGGGTACAATAATTGATGTTGTTGATGAGACAGTACATGATACTTCAATCATGGACTCAAAAGTACCAGACCTTGCAGAAGAAACACACATAGATGAGGATGTCATTACTGACAAGGCTCAAACTGACAAGCAGGACACCACTATTGACAAAGCCCAAGATACAAATCAAAGTAACATGCCTTTCTTAATGAAGGCAATAAACATACTAGAGGGCAATGATGGATCTACTGAAAATGAAACAAGCACACCCAGGGATAAGGGTGATGGAGAAGCTAAAAAAACCACTGATACAACTATAGAGCAAGCTGCAACCGATGATCAGAAAGATACTTATACTAATCAGAATAAGAAGGAAAATCAAAAGGAAAAAGGAGAAAAACAAATAGAGAAAGGTGAAGAAGAAAAGAAGGATGAGCTGGAGAATAAATTAGAAGCACATTCTGCAGAAACACCCAAAGTTAATGAAGAGACATCTTCACATAAACGACAGGTGCCACCTGAGTAGAAGACACAAGAAGCATCTTCTACAAAGTCTTCACCAAGTAATTCAGAGAGAAAAAATGAACTAGCTATGGTAGTTCATACATCTGCATCCCCTCAAATCTCAAAGAAGAAGAAAGGAAAGAATAAGAATCCAGTAACTCTGGATGAAATCATTGAGATTCCAGTCTATGATCCAAGAACATTGGATCCAACTGCATTGAAAATGTATGCCAAGCTCTATGAGAGAAAATCTATTCAAGACAAACTGAAGAGAGCAGCAAAAGAGGCCAAGGTACTAGAAGTAGCAAGAGGAATACTTCAACAGATTGTACCTGATATAGATATTGATCAAAAATCTCCAATGCTTGATCAACTGGTCATACTCATAGATGCAATAACATGTCATAATATTGATGCTAAGAAGGTTATGGAAGAGAGACTTGAACAAAAGTATGAGTTCAAGCTAGTTGAGAAAATAAGCCAGGAAGTGGCACTGAAAAAGGTCAAGCTATCTGAATTGGTAAGTACAATTGATCCAATTATATCATAAGCTACTACCTTAATATAGAAATTATGCACTTTAGATCTACTCACTCAGGAGTATACCGACAAGATAGAAAAAATTGATGTTGATCTTAAGTCCAGTGCACAAAGTCTCACCAACACTGAAGAAGCACTTAAATCGCACAATGGACAAATCATATAGGCTAGGAAACAGAGACAAGACATATAATTTGTAGAGATGAAGTACAAAGATGAGGTAAATGAGCTCCAAGCTAAGCTCTTACCGACACTTACACTCTTGCAACAACATATGACACAGGCAAATACGCTAATTGCCACCCTGGAAATGTTTGTCCTAGACAACATTTATGATATGCACGCAAGGCTAGAGCTACAACACATGGCACTAGAACAACTGAAAGAACAATGGGAGAAAATACTTGAAGATATCAAAACAACCCATTTTAACATATTTGACACATTGTAAGTTGCACATTTTTGTCATAATTTTGGCATATTATAAGTTGTACATTTTTGTCATCAGTGTCAAAGAAAGGGGGAATTTGATATGTTCACTCACCTCAGCTAAAAGGAGGAAATCATATGTATAGTACAAGAAAGGGGAAATAATTTACATATAGAGAATGAATAGTTACATGTACATATACATACGCTATACCGATGCATACAGTCAGGGGGAGTCATATGATGATAAGGATACAGACATGGTGTACATACTAAACACTTTAGCATTATGCACATATCAGTTTTTGAAACTAATGTCAAAGGGGGAGATTGAATGCATTATATTTTTCCATTAGTATACTTAGAGAAAAACATGATCTACACCATTAGTTTACACAACACCGATAGACATGGCATTGCACTACCCAATGACAAGGTTACCTGGCAAACACTGTTAAGTGTTATCCGATGACAAAAAGGTAAAGGAAACCTGACGAGTAACAATAGTGCAACCTGACGGAACAAGAAACGAGGGGAACCTGATAGACAAAGGGAACTCAATGAATAGTTCAAAAAAGGAATGCCGATAGACTTCAAGTTCAAACCGATGACCAAGAACCAACAGTCAGTTACATCCCCCAAAAAGTGGATCTAACTTTCCATGCCAGATAAATCACTGAAGTTGTATTTATAGCTTCTTGATTTACTTTTAAATCCATTATGTGCGGAGGAAGCAATGTATTTACTATTTTTTTAATTAGTTTTACTAATTTCAAACATGCAAACTAAAGATCAAGGTCAAGTTGTAAACCTTGGATCTAAGAGTTAACATTGTAATGCATGAATTCAGAGATAGGTCAAATACTTGTATAAATAGGTGCTCAATTCACTAAGAAAAGTTTTTGTTCAATGAAAATAGTAGCCACAGAGAGAAACTAGAGACCAGACAGAGAATTCAAGCAAAAGGATAGAAAAAGAATCAAGTTAGTTTGAAGAATAGAACAGAGGCTACCGACAAGCAGAGAAAAGGTATTCATCAATCACTTAAGGTGATATTATACTTCTAAGAGCTTTAATGGATCTTTAATCAGCAATTATAAATTGTATGTAGTCGGGTCAACATTTTTACTCATTCTAACAAGTGTAGTACACTAATGAAATCCTTTCAAGAAAGGTTGGCTTAACCATCCTATTGTAAAATCAGTGTTGCTAAAGCTCTTAACAGAGTAGATCTTAGCAGGTCTCCACCTTAATACTCATAACAGGGTAGATCATCAGAAGTGATCAAATTGTAAGCCTTAACCAGCTCCCTTCCATTTTGTAGATAGTGAAGTTTTGTGGGTGTCATCCCCACCGTATTTTTTACTTCCTAACTGGAGTTTTCTGCAATATCATATCTTGTGTTATGTGTTTATCATTTTCATGAATGTTTCTATGAATAGTGCAAACCATTAAATATTATGAATGAACAATACACACATAAGAAAGAACAATAGTAATGGTTGGTAATGCAGTAATGTATGATTACTAATAATGAATCAAGAAAGGTGTTAAAAGTTTTAGAGGTATTGATTCACCCCTCCCCTCTCAGTACTACTTCCCATTAATTCCAACAAGATATTGTAAGTCAAGAATCGTCTAATTATCCTTTAGAGAGAATCTTTACTCCTTTGGGACAATCTTATACATCACCATTGGAAGCACTTCTTGAGCATAATCTCATCACATTGCCTCAAGCCACATCATGTGGATTCATATTCTTGAGTCCCTATTGTGCATATCATTGACATAACAAGCATAAAACTTCATATTGCATGGAGTTGAAACATAAAATCCAAGATCTCATAGATGATGGCATAATCGAAGTGGAAAATCCTAATGAATCATCTAGTGAAGATACTAATCTAAAGCATGATCAATATTAGGAATCCATGTATAGCAATGGTTTGCATATCCCATCTACTTCTTCCATTGTTCCTCCATCTCCTAAAGCTTCCCCATCTCTATCAAGAACTGAGCCTAATGATGACTATGTTTACTCTCAAGGACTACCTCTAAAAGAGATCCAAGCTAATCAACATACAGATGAAAGCCTTTCTCAGGCTCTAAAGATCATAGACCCAAAGCTTCTATGTGCTTCAACACTTATCATGCCTACTCAAAATGATACTCCATTAGCCTTTCAAGAATCCCTCATGCATATCAAAACTCCTACCTTGTCCATAGAAGTGGCTCCATGTCAAGAGGGAAATCCAATGTGTGAAGAAACAAATATCAGCAATGATCAAGATCAAGACACCATCCATCCTTATCCAATGGTTGACCAAAGTCACACATCTCAAGAGTCTAATGATGATTTTATCACCCCCTTCCATTTATTCCCAAAAGAAACTCTTACATCTCCTATATTTTATCAATCTGCCAAGCAAGATCAAGATATCCTTTCCACCATCTCTAAGGAACCTATTAAAAATCAAGAGAAAATTATCCTTTGTACACCATCTCATGATCCTTGTCAAGATCAGAGCGTCAATCCCTTGTAGAAAAATACATCCCATCAAGCTTCAATTGCTCCTATCAAAGCTACTCATGTTCCTATTGATATAAAGGTGAATTCTAAAGAGAATAGCCTTGGTTACGCAGCTCACTCTAAAGATGTTGATATCCCCTCCACACTTTATATCCCTCCATTCAAACATAAGCATCAGTCTTCTCCATCTTCCAAATCCATCCTTGGTCCCTACATCCCAAAGCTGGGACTGTCAAACCTTCCATCTATATTGGGTCCTTATGTCCCTCCATCTACCATGCCTATCAATACTAGCTTGTCATCCTCTTACCCTATCTCCTATCAAGATCAACAAAGACATATATCCTTGAATTCTCCCTATCACCCAATCCATATGACCCAGTTGTGTGCTAAAATGTTGACACACTTCTATGAAGCATTCCATCCAAGGTTTCTCAAGACTGAGGCCTCAAATATCGATCCATAGCTCTCTAGTCATGGAATGAAAAGGTTTGAAATGGAGGCCCTCAGATTGACCTAGTTAGTGCCTATGCAAGTACACCATGAAATGAGAGATTCAAATGCATGAAAATGAGATCTACTCTATATGATTGCAATGCATAAAAGGAAATT
>MU225808.1:3601314-3619048 GCA_018584345.1 Thuja plicata | reverse complement strand
CAATGCATAAAAGGAAATTAATCTAAATGATAACAATGCATGGCTAAATCTATGAAAGGAAATACAAATGCAAGATTAATCTATGAAAATAAACATGAATCTAATCTACATGAGGAGCCATGAATGCAAGGAGAATGAGACAAGAAGAGAGAAGTTGCAAAATCCAAGCTCAAATGCTCAAATGCTCCTCCAAAGTTGCTCTCCAAACCTGCAGCATAACAATACTATGAAAAAGATGATATGAAAATGAGAAGGAGAGGTCTCCTTTTAAAAGAAAGTGAATGATTGAGATTAAGAGGCAAAAATCCCACCACTTAGGAGGATGTGATGAAAAAGGGATTTTTATTTAATTTTCATTTAATTTATTGCCTTTTTCAACAACTAAAGTGCTTTAAGTGGGGATTTTTATTTATTTAATTAAAAGAGAGGTTTTCATTCAATTAAATAAATTAGAAGAATTTTATTTAATTAAATGGGAGAAAATTGAATTTAATTAAATAAGAGGAATTTAATTAAAAGGGAGAAATTTACTTTAATTAAATAAGATAAATTTTATTCAATTAAAAGGGAGATTAAATCTTTTAATTAAATAAGATAAATTTTATTTAATTAAAAAGAAAATTAAATATTTTAATTAAATAAAAATGATCAAACCTTAGGAAATATTGAAATAATTGAATAATTGAGTTAATTAAAATTTGATCAAGGAAATTGATTTGAATTGAAAATATTGCAAAGCATTGACTCAGAAATTTGATAATTTGATAAAATGATAAATGGGGCCCATAGTCTAGGCAACCATTTTAGGGTGCATACACCAGTCATATCAACCTCATTCATCCACAATTCTTAAGTCTTTTGGAAGCAATTTGGATGTACAACAAAGAAATTAGCAATACAAGAATTCACCTACATATGAAGATCACTATGTCCCATCTAATCGACATGTGACTACAAATACAAAGGAAATATTCAAGAGACCACATAGGTCCACTGAGAGACGAACCAAATCAAAGAAAATATGGGTTCCTATATCCATTATGAAAGAATTGTGTTCTAAATCATCTGATACAAATGGAAAATCAAAAGCTATTTGGATTCCCAAGTCTCTTCTAAAGGAGTTGGATACAAAAAGAAAAGCAAAAGTTATGTGGATTCCCAAGTCTCTCTTAAAAGGCTTGAAGAAAAAGGAAAAATCAAAATTGGTGTCCAAGCTTCCAAAGGCTTCCACTCCATCTCCTTTCAAACATTTTTCATCTCCTAAACCTATTTTGGGTCCTCATGTCCCAAAATCCATTGTTTTGAATACTTCTTCATCCATCTTGGGTCCTCGTGCACCAAGATCCATATTAAAACCTAAATCTATTTCACACACTTTTCCTCTATCATTCCACTGTCCTTCCAGATGCGTGTCGATGTTGACCTTGCCTACACAAACTTTTCAATACCCTATCCAATATCCTACACCTACCTCCTACGCATCCATCTCATATTCTTGCTATTCCTCTCATACAATCCATCGCATCAATCCTTGACTACCATCTCCCTTATCCTCAATATCAGTCTTCTTTACCATCAGCATCTGTGAGTATACTTTCAGCAGCCTTGGCCTATTATAGCATATCTTTTAGAGGATCATTATATAAAGAGCTAGAAGCTTAAGTTCCTCCATAAAATCAAAAAGATGAAGAAAAAAAGAAAAAGTGCCTTGGTGAAAACCTGGTAAACAAGCACCTTGGTAGAAAAAATAAAGATAAATCAATCCGTCCTATGGTGAAAACCATTTCTTGTGGCACCTTGGCTAAGTACCATGATGAAAACCTGGCAAACAGGCATCATGCATAATTCCTCCTACTTGCACTCTTCTCTTGGGGGCAAGTTCCTTCCATGTCATCTTCTCCCATCATATCTTACATCCAACTAGCTCGTGAACATCCATGTTCCTTCTGCTGATCTTGACAAGGTTGAGCCTATCCATGAGAATCATGTATCCTGACATTCATGATCCCTTCCATCGCCTATTTACTTTCTCTCATGCATGCTACCCTATCGTGATCTTGCTTATTTCAAGCCTATCCTTCCTATCTCTGTGCATTCCTATCATAATCCAAAACATGCACTTACACCCCCATCAACCTTTATCCTAATCAAAGCTATATCCTATCCTAATAAATTGACCCCTTGGTCTTGATCAAAATTGAAAAACACGTTCTTAGAAGTCTCTTGACATGTCCACTCTTTTGGACCACATACTTTTCATGACATCAGGGCATTACCCTAAATTCTATACAACATCGCTCCATGAGCCTACATTGCTATATTATTTTTTCCCTAGCTTGGGTAATCTTGAAGAGACTGTCCTTGAGGGTCACATTCACCCTCTTCATCCATCATTGGCTATTCGCCTCATACATCAGCTGTGTAATCCATCTGCAATTTCCTACACCTTGCTAGACATTGGGGCAAACAATTGTGATCTTGCTTGAGATCGAGTAATCTCTAAAAATTGCAAAATCTCTATAAATCTAAAAATTGTAAAAAGTCCTAAAAAAATGATCATCTTGGTGCAAACCTAGCAATAGGCACTTTTGATGCATACACCAAAAAAATAAATCTCTATTGACTATCTTTTAATCAACAGGTATCAGGCCAATCTAACCCTGGCTTCTGAAGATTGAGCCTCATTCTGGGGACAGTCTTTTGAAAGGCAATAAACATTCTGGCAGCTGGGCAATCTAACCCAGATTCCTGAGAGTCAACATGCTCTTAGTTCCCGTCAAGACACAAACTTACATGGATTGAAATTGGTCATATTCTCAGGGCAACCTTCCTGGTCTAGGGGGCATAGTCCTATTACTCTTTGCATCAGTCACCAGTGGTTCTCACTGTGTCTGCCTGCTGATGCCTAGCTATTGCTACGATATTTCAACTTGAGAATATTTCTCACGTCAGTCACCATTTGTTCTCATTGCATCTTCCTACTGTCATCGTACTAAGGATATTTCTTGCACATATGTCTATATGTCAACATCAATCCATTGGAATTGGAGTTTTACTCAACGCTCTATCTATTGATACTTAGTCTTGACATTTTTTGCTTTAGTTTGTACATAGCTTTCGGTCACTTTCATGACACTCTGTTCCTTTGTGAACCCTCCTAACTTGACACTAATTAGCGCCATATGCCTGGGGGAAACAAAATCTAGTCTGTCCTCGAAACATATGTCAAGTCAGTCACCGCTACTAGGGGTATGGGTCCCCAAATCTGATCACATCTAGAGTCGGTAATCTTGTCACTTCTCAAGGACAACTATCTACTGACACAAACTGGTGTTTCTCAACACCCCAATTCAAACAGTGTTTGTCAACACTATCTTTGGACACATCTATGTTTTTCAACACACATTGGATATCGCAATGTAAACATCTATCGATAACAATAAAATGCAATGCGCTCACAAGCACAACGGTGTTTTTCAACACCCATATACACTTACATATTCAAAAACTTTGAAACTGGCTAAGCTATGATTGAATCTTTCTTTGTATGCTTTCTGTTCTCATGGATTTGGATAATATATTCTTTGTCTACTGCTTGTTGGCGTAGTCTCAATAATCTAGCAACGTCAAATAAATAGGGTGTATGTGATAAGAGCTCCTGCATTAAGGCAAAAAAGCCTCACATCCCTCGATCCTCTTTATTTGTACACCAAAATGAGGTCAGAACTATCTCCTTGACTGTTATTTCTCTATTTACTTACGCACAATCGCACTCATGGTTATCCTAGATTTGAATACCTTGATACTGGTATACTCTTGTAACATCAAACTGGAAACAATGTTCAGGTCATCTTGGCTTTTGTGGCCTAGTGCTTACATTCGTTTCCCATATCTTATCCGATGAAAGTCATATTCATATTCTTATGGTCACAGTGGCACCAGTAAGGATTGTATCGACTCCGATGTTCCACAAATTCTCTATAATGAAAAATATCCCATGGGTCTCACAACCATGTCATAGGGATTGCATCTAGCATAGGATTGCATTTTCATTCTAGACTTGCATTGTGGCAGAAATTCAATGCTCACTTCATTGCATTCTCCTGGATTTGTACATTGGAGGGTTCTTCTTCAGCATCTTGGCTTCACCACTACTACACAAGTGTTCGATCCTCACTCTCTATCTTCAGCTATATACTCAATCCATTTTCGTGATCGAAATCAGAATCAAAATCAGAATCAAAATCAGACACTTCTATATAGCTCAAAATCACATTTAAATTTTTTTGGGACCGACACAATTGGACGCTTGTGCAGTCAACTTTCTGACGCCACTTGTCAGAATCTTATCCTATCATCATTTCTTAAAATCGTCAAACTTTTCCTCAAAAGTCAACTCTAGTCAAGTCTGGTCAACACTAGTCAAACTTGGTCAACCAGACCTCAAAATCGCTCAAAATTAATTCTGGATCTTCTAAATTATTTCATAATATATTCTCAAGTTCTTCTTGATCTTTGATTCAACATCTATCTATGATCTCTCGCTCTCAATCACCATTATGATGTGTCATCTTTCCATTTCGCTCCCAAGGGAGCAGGATGATTACATCATTGAATCTATTTCCAATCAATCTGATCTAATTTTCAAAAATCCTCGTTGCTAGGGGTATCTCATCACTTGGGGCATGTTCAGTTTTCATAATCCAAAGTCAAAACTGGATACTCCACAATTAATAGGGGCATCTTTGTTCCTTACATCTCATCATCTATTAGGTATCAGGGCAATCTAACCCGGGTCCCTGAGGATCAAGCTTCGTTCTAGAGATGATTCTCGAAATCTCAATCTATTAAGTATCTGAGCAATCTAACTTAGATTCTTGAGGATCAAGCTTCGTTATGGAGATGATTCTCAAAAATCTCATCTATTGGGAATTTGGGCAACCTAACCTTGAATCCTGAAAATCAAGCTCCGTTCTGGAGATGATTCTCAAAAACTCATCTATTAGGAATTGGGGCAATCTAACCCTGACTCCTGAAAATCAAGCTCTGTTCTGGAGATGTTTCTAAAACTCAATCTAACCATTGTCTGGGCAATCTAACCTAGATATCGGGGGACTAAGCTTCATTCTAGAGATAGTCCTAAAATCTCTATTGACTATCTTTTTATGGATAGGTATCGGGGCAATCTAACCCTGACTCCTAAAGGTTGAGCCTCATTCTGGGGACAATCTTTTGAAAGATATCAATCTATTATGTATCTGAGCAATCTAACTCAGATCCCTGAGGATCAAGCTTCATTCTGGAGATGATTCTCAAAATCTTAAAACTATTAGGTATCAGGGCAATCTAACCCGGATCCATGAGGACCATGCTTCATTCTGGAGATGACCCTCAAAAACTCTACTTGACCAGTGTCTTGGCAATCTAACCTAGACTTCGGAGAGTTAAGCTTTGTCTTGGAGATGGCTCTGAAATCTTCATCAATCGATCTTTGCACCATCAATTTTTGAAATCTATTCTTCCATGCTTCAGACATCAGACTATTCTTTGAATCAATGCTCTACTCGCACATCAATTCAAAGAGGGGAAAAATGTAACACCCCAAAAATTGGCATCTTGCAACCCTAACCAATTTTGTTGCATTTGTCATTCTTCTGAATCATCAAAGTCCTATTGTACTAGGCAATTCTAAGTTTTGACTGACTCTACTCGACCTAATTGTCAAATGCATAAAATCCTAAATCTGCATTAATCATACATTATATTTAATTCCTAAAATATCAATTAGCTAAATAAACCCTATGATTGAATTAATTTAATTATAAAGTTCTAGCACTTTAATTAAATTAAATTCACCCCTTTTAGCTAAAACACATGAAAAGGAATTAAATAATATTTAATTATTAAATAAATATCCTAATTTCAATAATTGAATTTAATTATTCAGATAATTGAGAAAACCACATTTATGAGGTCATAATTTATTTATTTAATTAAATATTCTCTCAAAAATCTTCTCTCCTGTTCAGAAATAGAAACTTGAATTAAATGTGCTTTAAAAGAGAAAGAAAACAGTTAAAATAAAAAGAAAACAGTTAAAAACAAATAGAAAACAGTTCATTGTTTTCTTTTAAAGTAAACTTGCTAATCTGAACAGGCTTTTTTTATCTATTTTAATTTAAAAAGAAAACTTTCTATCCTGAGAAGACTCTCAGTCTATAAAAGAACTCCCATTTCTCATTCAAGGATATGCATTGTTAGAATAAAGAATTGTTGTTGCATTTTAGCTCATAATCTCATTTACATTAAGCTATCATTTTGCAATAGATTAGTTTCAATTTCTTAGAATAATCTTGCATTGCAATCTCTTTCAAATCATGTCATCGTTTAATCTCATTTAGATTAATCTTGCATCTTTCATTCTTAGATTAATCTTGCATTGCATTCATGGAGACAAATCCTTAATTCTTGGATTGGTCTAGGTTGTGAGACTCTCATTCTGAGAGCCATTCAAAACCCTGTCTGGATAGAAGGCAACAGGTCAAATCATACAGGCATGCAGGATGAATAACTCATATTCACTTTTGTATGTGGCTGATGAACAAGGACAATGTTTAAGTGTATGGTTGAATAAGAAGGCCATATTTAACATATACAGTTGATATCTCAGATCATGATGAACTTGAAGGAGATTTTTAGGTAAATACCCATAGTAGCCATAATGATATAATCGACTTGGATGAGACCGAGAATGCCAGAGATGATGATGGTGCAGAGAAGAAGAAAAGAAAATACAATTCAAAAAAGGATAGAGAATAAAAAAAAGATGAGATGTGGAATCTCTCGAGGAATTTTCAAATAAAATGGGTGTCAGAGTATCCATTCATTGAAATAGTGGACAATCCAATTGAAGGTGAGCCTCCGATAGAATGCAGATGTAATATTTGCACCAAGATAAATAAGAAGGAAAAGAGGTTGCAGCTAAAAATTGACACCATAGAGAAGCATATGGGTAAAGTTTACAAAAAGAAAACCATACATGGAGTTGAAAAATCAGTGATAAGATGGAAAAAAAGGAGGAATCTCAGCATGTTAGGAATGTAGAATTATTTGAATTTTAGCAGAATATACAGACAACCCCTACTGAAGTTAAAGGCTCTATTGAAGATTTTTTTGGAAAAGCAATGGAAGTAGAACAAATGGGAAAAGTTGTTTAGTTAAGTGTTGTCTTTTATATTTTGAGTAGAGGGTGTCCTATGATAGACTACCCATCATTGAGTTCTTTATTACACTTTCTAAAAGTTTATAACTATCTTAACAGTCACTGATCAGTAAACAGTGGATGAGAATGGGCAAGTTGTCTTGGCGAGATTGAAAAAGATGATCTAAATGCAAAAATTGAAGAGTCAAAATTTATTGCATTGTCTTTAGACAAAGTTACAGTAGTAGATAATACTTCCTAGGTATGCATGCATGTTTATACTATACACAATTTTGTCTTCCAACCTCACCTACTAACTATTTCTAAAATGAAGGATAATGTGACAGCGGAAAATTTATTTGAACTAGTAAAGAGTTTGCTAATTGAATATGGAGGTATAGATGACACGACGATTGCCAAAAAGTTGGTGTTGTTGGAGCAGATGGAGCTTCAATAATGCAAGGCCACAGGGGCGGTCTTTGCACAAAGATACAAACTTTTTGTGCACCCTACACAACTTCCATTCACTGCATGGCCCACACAATGAATCTAGATTTTGGAGTTGTCAACAAGCATGCTCCCATACAAAAAATTGAATTTTTAATCATAGAGATCTACCAATAATTTTGTCAAAGTCCAAAATGATTCAGGGAATTTAAACACTTTGTCAAAGGACTAACCGATAGGAAAAATCTTGTTAAGGATAATGATACCAGATGGTTCTCTTTGGATGGACCAACGCATCAATTTTTTTTAGAATATAAATTGTTGCTTGGTCTAATAAACTCAAGTTGTGAAGAAGCAGGGAAACCAAAATTTCTTGAGCTGCTGTGAAGGTTAAGTAATGTAGAGACACTCTTAAAATTAGCAGGTCTTCTCCCCATTCAGGAGGAAATGAGAAATATAATGAACAAGGCCCAGCAAAGAGCTATGTATGCTACGTTGCATAAATTGACATGCATGACATTCGATAATCTCTATCGATCGTGTGATGATATAAAATTTCCCAGCTGGCTCAAAATCACAGATTTTGACAATCCTGATAACTTTTTAAAGATCGGTGCAAACGGGGAGTTATGTATAGAAGTACATGGGGTTGAGATACCAATGCACTACTTTTCCAGGGTCAAGTCCGAGGAACCAGGAAAGAACCCTAGGAAGCGAATATTAAGTGTTAAAAGAGAAGACTTTACCAAGATCATTGAGTCTGTAACTGCTTCTGTGAAGCACATTGCCTATTATCTTTCCTTATAGATTAGAGCAAGATTCCCTCCAGTCAAACTACTTGAATCCATAGCTATTGTGTTTCCTCGATATTGGAGTATCAACAATTCGACAGATTTTTGAACAGAGCTACTAACTTTGATACATCATTTTTGCAAAATCAAAGAGTTCAATCGAGTAACTCTAAATGGAATTTTAGATTAATCTAATTTGAGAGATAAATCAGGCCATTTTTCATAGACAATGAGGGAAAAATATAATATTATGCAGAACCCCCATGAAGATGGATCGGTAGCAAGGCTTTGGAAAACTCTAGCTCATAGAAAAATGCTGATTGATTCAATATCATAATTTTTCAAGCTTGCTAATTTATGTCTGACCATGATATTGGGGTTGATGGAGGATGAGAGAGTTTTTAGTGCTTTGGGGATCCTAAAGTCAAAGCTAAGAAATAAAATAGACAAGAATTTGCAAAATTGCTTGAGGCTCTATACATCCAGGTATGATGTCAATACTTTTCCTTACGATAGGGCACTGAAATTGTGGAGGAATAAATGACAAAGAAGAGGGTTGGTCAATATTTCAAACCAAAGTGGGAGTACCAGAGACAATGGTGTCAGTGACATACTGGTACTGGTATTGGTAGCATTGAACTTCATTTATGCAGAGGTATGAAGAGTGAAGAAAACACAGCGAAGAACCAAGGAAGCTATGATGTTTATGGCGATGAATCCGAGGATCCTGATAATGAGATAATGTTGAAACTTGAATCATTGTCAAAGTAGTAGGTCCTAGTTATTTATTAAACTTATTGTTGTAGTCTATTTTTAGTGTCTGTATATCATCATCAATCATGCATAATAGCATATTCCAATGTCAAAAACATGAATGTGGTTGATAATGTCATAAATTCTACAATTAATAATGGTTTTCATTTGCATTATTCAGCTCATATGGTACAATTCTTGAAGAATTTTATTATTTTTTTAAAATATAGCAATTCATATGATAAAATCCATAGAGATTCTTATTAATTTATTTACAAATATGATACAATGTAACAATTCATTCATTAATAGTAGTAAACACAACTCTATGTGATTCTGTTTGCAAAAGTCAATGACTCAATAGTACAAAACCATTAGCAAATGACTCCAAATTCCCTTTTATAGAAACCAGGCAACAACAACAACTTCAGGTCGATTTGCCTCATGTGAAGTCTCAAAATCAAAATTAGTAAGACAAGTACAACATTTCTGCAACTGTACATTTATGCATTTGACATGTCAGTTTAGTAAATTAGCAATAACATATGATTTGCTACATTAATCATGTTCAAAAAAATAGTTGAAACTTTAAAATCAATTCAATCCATTAGAAATAAAATATTGATGTGATTGAAAGTACTTTCACATACTATGATTGATGAGATGATTCTGATAGGTTTTTTAGTATGCTCCATTCTGCGTCATTTGGAAGGTCAAAATATTTCAAGTTATAGTAAATGACATGTAATCTCGTCACCCATCCATACTTGGGAGAGTGACTTGAAAGAAATGATCCATCCAATACTACATTCAAATTTTTCAATGGTTTGATGCCATTTGCAATGGCTTCATGAGTTGTGTCCTGAGGAAGCTTTCCTAAATTAGACGTCACTGTGTCCAACTTTTTTTTGTAAGCTTCTCTTCCAATGAATTTTGTTGATGAGTTACTAGGACCAAGACAAGGATTCAGAAAATCAAGACGTATCATTTTGGTTGTTTTTTATGCATCTTGGAGAGCTTTCTCCCATATACGGCCACAATTTCCTTTCCTTCCCTTATTTTCTGACATTTTTGAAAGACAGATGTTGCCTTTATTGTTGCACGAACATGGTCATTAATTCCCTTTCTTTCCAAATACCTATCACTGGTTGTGTTGATTTGTTTCAAAATCTATTTTGCAATATTCTCTCTTTGAGAAAGATTTTTATTCTTCTCAACGTGCTCTTTGAGCTTCCCAAAAACATCTCTAAGAATTTCATTCAATTCATGCTAGAATAACTGAGAGGGGGGGTTGAATCAGTGGCCTCAAAAATTAATCCAATAAACCAACCAAAAATTTATATCTCAAATATAAAACCTTTAGTTATCTTCAGTCCTACAAGATGTATGCCTTTAAACAATCTTATCAAATAACTACTACTCAGAGTTCACTGTTTAATCCTTATTCTTAAGATTTACCGAATAGCAGTCTTAGATTTTACTGAAATATAGTAAATACCTTAGTGTTTACCAATCAATCCTATTTTAGTAATGTGTAAAGCAAAACATTAAAGCAATGAACCATATACACATTTGACACATGTATTTTTAACGTGGAAACCCTGTTAAGGGAAAAACCACTTGGGACCGGTAACCCAAAGTTTTCACTCTTCTAAAGTGATCTCGGTGAAGAGACAACCTTGTTAAAGGTTACAAACACACTGTTAAGTGCGACCTTGTTAGAGGATTTATCACTAACATTTAATCACTTGACCTCTGCAATCACTATGCTTGTCAACATGAAAAACCTTTTGATACTCCTTGGGATGTATCTCAATATATAAAGGATGGTTAGATCCTGCACGGTTAAGAGACTTTCTGATCCAATGGTTAAACTGAAACAATGTATGATCTATTCATAAATACAACTAAACTTTGCAGATGTTCAGATCTATTGTAAGCTCATAATACCTTTCTGATCAATGTTTCTCTTATGTTCCTTTGCTCGACTTCTTTCTGCTCGGTGAATGTTGTTTGCTTCTCTGTTGCTCGGTGTCTTCAGAAAAGTTTAGCTCTATTATTTAGCTTGTATGATCAGTTCTGTATGAAGACTTCTTTCTTCACTAGAATTCTTTTCAACATCCTCTTATTCTTCCCCCATTTGTTATGAATTAGCTTGTCTCTTTTATAGACATGATTTTACTGTTTCTAGGCATTTGTCTTTCTTGTTCTTGATGTGATCTGTAAATCTCGCCATTATTGCTTTAAAGCTTGCTTTAGTTTTATCCCGCAGATTTCTCCTTGACAACTGGAATAAAACTAGCTTTAAGTCTCTATCTTATCTTTATCTTTTAACTAGTTGATGAAAACAATGTAATCAATCAGTTAACTCCATATTTAGCTCCTGCCAGCTAAGTCTTTTGTTGTTTCTGAATTTCAGTTCTGATCGATGTTTAACTCCTTGTTTTCTCGGTCTTGACTTAAGTTGTCTTCGGGCATCTTTGTTTGTCGGGTTGTCTGTCCATCGGGCAACACTATGAATTTTAGTTCTTCTCGAGTATCACTTTGGTTATGCTCGATAATGATTTCTCGAGTATCTTTCTCAGGTATCATTGTGACTCTTCTTGGGGTTCTCTATCCATCGGTGTACATTGTCCGTTGGTGTTTGTTGTCACTTGGTGTGTACTGATCTTTTATGCATTACTGATAAAATAAACTTTATCTCTTTGGTTCTTTGAAGTCTTTGACAATATGAATATGAAAAATCATAGTATATCAAAGTGACATCAATGAAAATACAATACATTAACTGATTTAATGTCTTGCATTAAATTTTTGTATTTCGGTGATCATCAACTTTGTCATCTTCAAACATTCAATCAATTATAGTTCATCAATCTCTCCCTTTGGCATTGATGGCAACATACTACATAATACTAAAACAATATGAAATATATCAGTTTTAGTTCATCAATCTCTACCAAACTTATTGTTCTATAACCAATACAAATGTCTGACTCTCGGTAAGCTCTTCGAGCTCAGATTTGATTCTTGCAAAGTACTTTTTCATTCTTCATTCCCTTCACTGGATAGATGTAACATATTTTGATTCTGTCTCTCCCTTTGTTGTAGCATATTCTCTCCCTTAGATGGATTCTTCTTTGAATCTTTATCTGATGTATTCTCTCCCTTTTATTGTTCCTCTTTCTGATGGATGTTTCATATCTCTTTTCCCTTTGACAACAACCCTTTGACAACAATGTATTTTATTGTATATCTCTCTCCCTTTGACAACAATGCCAAACTAAATATCCCCCCTTTTTTTAATATATTCCTTGAATTGCCTTTCCATCAGCAATATAGCTCTGTATTAGCCAACAATATCTTTGATGTTCGGTGCAGATAAGTACCTTTCTGTGTACTGATAAATCTTTGCAGTCCATCTCATTGCTTGCATCAACATGAATAATCTTTGGATAATGTGTAGGCTGATGCAGCCTCCTAGTCAGCTTAGTGACCAGGAGACAAGGGTCAGATCCCTAGTCTCTTTCTCAGGTACTCAAATGTATCTTTAGGCAATGGCTTTGTAAATATGTCTACTAATTATTCCTTGGATTGAACATATTCCAGTATTAGCTCTTTTTCTTGCACTTGTTCTCTTAAGTAATGATACTTGATAGCAATATGCTTTGTTTTAGCATGCATGATAGGGTTCTTTGAAATGTTTATTGCACTTGTGTTATCACAATAGATAATCACTGGTTCAATAATTTTCATATTCATACCTTCCAGTAATTGCTTGATTCATGCAATATTAGAGCAATTTACAGCAACAACCACATATTCTTCTTCTGTAGTAGATTGTGAGATGCATCCTTGCTTCTTACTTATCCATGTGAAAAGTTTCTCATCCATAAAGAATGCTCCTCCTATTGTGCTCTTTCTATCATCTAAGTTTCCAACCTAATCAACATCTGTATATACTTGAAGCTCAAAGTTGCCTTCTTTTTTATACCAGAGAACATAGTCCTTGGTATTCTTTAGATATCCCACAATCCTTTTGACAGTAGTCATGTGTGATTCCTTGGGATTAGTAGAGAATCTGGAAACTATTCCAACTGCATGTGCTATATCTAGTCTAGTATGAATAATATACATTATCTTTCCAATCATTGATATATATAAGGTTTGATTTACATCGGTTGACTTGTCTTCCTTTGTTAGCTTGCATCTGGTTGCCATAGGTGTTCTAATTGGTTTGGAATCTTCCGTCTTGAATATCTTCAGCACTTCCTTGATGTATTTGGATTGTGTGAAATAGATGTCTACATCGTGTTGAAGAATATGTAGACATGGAAAGAATTTGATCTCCCCAAACATTTAAATCTCAAACTCTTTTCTCATTTCATTAGAAAATGATTTTCATAACATATCATTACCTTCAAATATGATATCATCAACAAATATTTCAGCAATAAAAATGTTATCATCAGCATCTTCTTTTAAATACAGATTATTGTTTTCACTTGTTCTTACAAATCCAGTACTTATGAGATAGGAGTGAAGTCTTTCATACCATGCTCTCGGTGCTTGTTTCAATCTATACAAGGCTTTGTGTAGTTTACAAACCATGTTTCTTTTGTTAGGATCAACAAACCCTTCTGGTTTTTCAATGTATACCTCTTCTTCTAGTATTCCATTTAGGAATGCAGATTTGACATCCATTTGGTATACCTTGAATCCTTTGAATGCAACATAAGCAAGTAAAATTCTTACTCCTTCTAGTCTAGCAACAGGTGCAAATGGTTATCCATAGTCAATACCTTCTTCTTGTGGCATACCCTTTGCATACTAATCTTGCTTTGCTCCTTGTGACTTCTCCATTCTCATTCAGTTTGTTTCTGAATATCCAATTGGTACTGATGACATTTTTGTCATCTGGTCTCGGTACTAGTGTCCATGTTTTGTTCTTCTCAATCTTCTCTATCTCTTCATTCATAGCACTGACCCATTCTTCATTTTCAAGTGCAGTATTAACATATTTAGGCTCAAAATCACAAATTAAACATCTAGTGTTCAGTGACTTCTTGTTCTCATTCCATCCTTATTGTCTCCTATGATCTGTTTATGTGGATGGTGTCTTCTGACATACTTGGCAAGTATCAGTTCACCTATTTTTTCATCACTCTAATCATCATCTTGACCTTCATTCTAATCTCCATCGATCGATATATTATTGTGAGCAATTTCCTAATTTTTAGTGTTTGCAGCCTAATGCTTGGGTGCATTGTTCTATCGCTCGGTAGTGATACACTGCTGCTCATGCAGAGTGTCAGGTTCTTCACTGTAGAAAAACCTGTTGTAGTCTTCTGGTTCCTTTATGCTTTCCTCATCATTTGTCTCTGCAAATTCATCTACTTTGATACTTGCACTTTCAATGATTTTGTTAGAGGATTTGTTAAGACATTTACAAGCCTTGTTTTTGGTAGAATACCCTAGAAATATTCCTTTTTCACCTTTGGAGTCAAGCTTTCCATTTCTATCATCTTTCAAAATATAACATTGACTACCAAAATTTTTGAAGTAACTTACATTGGGTGTGTATCCATACCATAGCTCATAAGGTGTCTTATTGGTGTCTTTCTTCAATTGAACTATGTTCAATGTGTAGACAGCAGTGCTGACAACTTCTCTCTAGAATATTTGTGTGATGCCTTTCTCAATCATCAGTGTTCTGGCACAATCAACAATGGATATGTTCCTTCTCTCAGCAATCCCATTTTGTTGTGGTGTTCTCGGTGCAGAAACCTGTCTTTGAATTCCATGTTCATTACAAAAGTTAGTGAATTCATCATAAAAAAATTATCCTCCTCTATCTGACCTTAGACATTTTAGTTCCTTTCCACTTTGTTTTTCCACTATAGCTTTATACCATTTAAACATCTTAAATACTCCTGATTTTTCTTTTTAAGAACATAACAGTCATCATTCTACATTAATCATCAACAAAGAAAATGAAGTATCTATCACCATAGTATCTCTTTGTTCTCATTGGTCCACATAGATCAATATGCACTAATTCTAGAATACAATTAGATGTGTAGGTTTTTCTCTTGAAACTAGACTTTTTCATTTTACCTTTTGGACAATTCTTGCACATGACATGGTTGGGTTTTGACATGCTTGGTAAGCCGCTTGCTTTCCTTTTATTGCTTATCCTAATCATGTTGTCAAAATTCATATGACATAACCTTTTATGCCACAACCATATGTCTTTGTTTCTAGCCATTAAACAAGTGGTGTTAATATCATCAAGATAGAATAGGTTACCTTTTGTCTGTTCACTAGTTCTGATCAACCTTCCTGATTCATTGAAGATCTTTGCCTTTTTGTTCTCAAATGCAACTCGGTGACCTATGTTATTCAGTTGTGAAACACTCAATAGGTTATAGTTAAGTCCTGTTACCCAGTATGCATTTTCACATCTGATCAAATTATTCAACATTATGGTTCCTTTACCTTCAGCCGGACAAGGTGAGTCATTACCCATTCTTACTGATCCACCATTATAATATTCAAAATTCTCAAACTTTTCTTTATGTCCAGTTATGTGGTGAGTACAACCACCATCAATAATCTAGACATCATTATTACTAACCTTAGATATGAGTGTAGTATCAACATACATTTCCTCTTCGTCTGAATCATCCTTCACAGCACCAAATACCACCTCAATATATTCATCAGATTCAGTGTCTATATTTCTACCTTTGTTCTTAGCCAGGTAACAAGCTTTCTTTCATTTGTCCTTGTATTCTTGGTTATCTCTTCTGTCAGATTGTCAGTTGCTTCAGTAATCTCGGTCATCACCTCTGTCAAAATTCTTTTCATAAGTTCTGTCATTACTTCTGTCATCTTTTCTTTTGTTAGGATATCTAGTAGCAAAGTGTCCAATCTCTTACAATTAAAACATACAAGTGGTAATTTACGTTTGTATCTACCTTTGCCTCTCTACAATCTTCTAGCCATTAGTACTTCAATCTCATCAAGTTCCTGGTCATCACTATCACTTTCACTATAATTTCTCATAGTGTGTTTATGACTTGATTTACTTATTTTCAAAGAAGATTTGAATGCAGACTCAATAGATGGTAAGACACTGTTGTCAAAATTTTTCATCTCAAATGAAATAAGTCTTCCAATCAGACTATCTAGAGTAACATTGTTATTTTCTACTACTCTCATTTCTTGTATAGAAGATACTCTAATAGCATAAATAGGCAATAAGGTTCTGAGAATTTTACTTACCACTATTTATTCTTCAAGTACACCTCATACTCCTCGAATGGCATGAACAACCTCTTTGATTCTGCCACTATATTGAGTGATTTTTTCTCCTTCTTTCATTCTCGGGTCATCAAACTTTCCTCTTAGGATTTCTTCCTTAGCCCTTAGCACATTTGTATCTCCTCCATGTACTAGCTTCAATTTGTCCCACATTTTCTTTGCAGTGGTGCATGATTTGACATCTTCAAATTCAGCATCGCGGAGTGAGGAAGCAAGTTCTATCATCATAGAATTGGGTTCATGTTTTTCTCTCAATTGATCAAGTGTATGAGGTCCAGTGGGAAACACATATTCAATATCCAAGTATTGAGTAACATCATTTCTAATACCTGATAGGTGGAGTCTTATCCTGCTTTTCCATGATGCAAAGTTGTCCTTTTTCAACTTAGGCACATCCCTCTTACTCATCTTGTGATCTTTAGCTTAGGTCTTGAAACCGCCCTTCTAAGAACACAAAGCTCTGATACCAATTGTTAGAATAACTAAGAGGGGGTGAATCAGTGGCCTCAAAAAATAATCCAATAAATCAACCAAAAATTTATATCTCAAATATTAAACCTCTAGTTATCATCAGCCCTACAAGATCTATGCCTTTAAACAATCTTATCAAATAACTACCGCTCAGAGTTCACTATTTAATCCTTATTCTTAAGATTTACCGAATAGCTGTCTTAGCTTTTACCGAAATACAGTAAATACCTTAGTGTTTACCAATCAATCTTTTTTTAGTAATGTGTAAAGAAAAACATTAATGCAATGAACCATGTACACATTCGGTGAAGAGCCAACCCTGTTAAAGGTTACAAACACATTATTAAGTGTGACCTTGTTAGAGGATTTATCACAAGCAGTTAATCACTTGACCTCTGCATTCACTGTGATTTTCAACATGAAAAACCTTTTGATACTCCTTGAGATGTATCTCAATATATAAAGGATGGTTAGATCCTACTCGATTAAGAGACTTTCTGATCCAATGGTTAAACTGAAATAATGTATGATTTGTTCATAAATACAACTAAACTTTGCAGATGTTCAGATCTATTGTAAGTGTTAGTAAACAGATTTGTCCTTTCTTACTTCTTAGGGATATGACTCTTAGTGCCCAAATTATGAACAATATCTGATTACAACAGTTGAAAAGCCGTTCTCTGATTACTGGCTTTTCTCTGAATTGGTAGGTACATCTCCCTTTTGGAATGATATGCAATGAATT
>MU225808.1:3578522-3599778 GCA_018584345.1 Thuja plicata | reverse complement strand
TAGCACCAAATTGCACGTTGTTTTCACTGTTGGGATCGTGAAGACTTAAAGAATCGATCCATGCCTTCAAAAAGTGAAAACTATCAACTTTTATGAATCGTGGAAAATGCATGTAGTGAGTATGAATTCGACTCTGCTAAACGTAAAAGACACATACCAGTCTTCAATTTGTACCTAGCCTGATATATTCAACTGTAAACTTTATTTCTCTACCACAAATGGGTTGTTCACACTGTGATATGAAGTAGAATCCTGAATGATTCAATGTTGACTCTATTATTACTTCCGTTACATGAAGAATCTTTCTTAGTCCTTTTGAATGTCTGAAACTTATGACTCCCAAACATCATTCCATCTGCTGAAAAGATCATCAATTGGAGCACCATTTTCTTTGTCGGGTTGGGATCTACAACCTACCCAAATATGAAAAGACCTCAGAACAACCCGCCCGGCTAAGAGAAGGAAAGGCAATGACAGGGAAACCCAACAAAGATAGCCTACCTAAGAAAGACTTAGATCTAGACTCAGACTGACCAGACTGACTTGACATGACCATATGACTCCAATAATGCCAAAAAAAGGGTGACTTAAAGTCAGGCAATAGTAAGCTCGTAATACCATTATGATCAATGTTTCTCTTATGTTCCTTTGCTCCACTTCTTTCTGCTCGGTGAATGTTGTTTTCTTCTCTGTTGCTCGGTGTCTTCAGAAAAGTTTAGCTTTGTTCTTTAGCTTGTATGATCAAGTCTGTATGAAGACTTATTTCTTCACCATAATTCTTTTCAGCATCCTCTTATTCTTCCCCCATTTGTTATGAATTAGCTTGTCTCTTTTATAGACATGATTTCATTATTTCTAGGTCTTTGTCTTCTTGTTCTTGATGTGATTTGTAAATCTCACCATTCTTGCTTGAAAGCTTGCTTTAGTTTTATCCCGCAGATTTCTCCTTGACAACTGGAATAAAACTAGCTTTAAGTCTCTAGCTTATCTTTAGCTTTTAACTGGTCGATGAAAACAATGTAATCAATCATTTAACTCCATATTTAGCTCCTGCCAGCTAAGTATTTTTTTCGTTTCTGAACTTCAGTTATGATCGGTGTTTAACTCCTTGTTTGCTTAGTCTTGACTTCAATTGTCTTCGGGCATCTCTATCCGTCGGGGTTGTCTGTCCATCGGGCAACACTATGAATTTCAGTTCTGCTCGGGTATCACTTTGGTTCTGCTCGGTAATTCTTTCTTGGGTATCTTGCTCTGGTATCACTATGACTCTTCTCGGGGTTCTCTATCCATCGATGTGCACTATTTGTCGGTGTTTATTGTCACTTGGTGTGTACTGATCTTTTATGCATTACTGATAACATAACCTTTATCTCTTGGGTTCTTTAAAGTCTTTGACAATATAAATATGACCAATCAGAGTATATCAAGTTGACATCAATGACAATATAATACATTAACTGATTTAATGTCTAACATTAAATTTCTGTACTTCGGTGATCATCAACTTTGTCATCTTCAGACATTCAATCAGTTATAGTTCATCAATTCAAACCAATCACACAAATTATCACCACTAACATTTATTCTCCCCCAAATGTCTTGTTTTATTTTCTTGACTATATTTTTTTACTTTGTCATTCAAGCTATTTTCGTAAGTTTTAATTATATTATTTGCCTTCTTTCTCTCAATTCTGACCACTGGTATTCACTTTTTTTTTCTTATTTCCTCTATTTTCTCTTCCCACTGTTTTGATTTTACCCTCTCATTCTCCAATTTCTTATTTAATTTATTGTTTGCATGTGTTGTATTCTCCACGCTTTTGTAGAAATGTACTGAAGAGGCTTTTCATCCTCAACTTTTTTATTGCTCTCTTCCAATTTTTCCCTCATAATTTTTAGTTATGCATCCATATGTTCTTACTGTGCAATTGCTTCTTTGGAGGAAGAATATTTTATCCTTTGTTGTAATTCTTTGCACCTGTTATCTAATTCTTTCTCCTTTTCCTTTTGATTTTCCATGTCTACCTGTAACTTTTCTATTATGTCCAGAAGCTTTCCTTTCTCTCTCCAACTTCATCATTGAACTATAGACCACTTGCTTGGTCATTTTTGACACATTTATCTTGTCCACATTTTTAATTTTTGATAAATCCATTTGGAGGGTGCTAACGTAAAATTTAGATGGATCTAACTGACTCTCTGGTGGATTATTATCTCTAGCTGGGGCATAAAACCATGAACTCCATCATTTCTTTGTTTGGGTCATATGTGAGAAATAACATATTTGATGCAGGTTCTGCATCACGAGTTGCAACAACTATATCCCTCTTCAATGCCTTAGTATTTTGTCTATTCCTATTTTTGTTTGTTCAAAGTTAGTTACAAAATCATTGAAACAAAAATCAGGGTTTTTTTACACAATTAAATGTTTGAAAGGTGAAATAGAACTTGCAGTGATGTACGAGCTTCCACCTGTGGTTCTAATAATTTCACTATGAGGATTAGCAAGAGTAACACCCTAACCCATTACAAGTGGAGTTTTTGGACTATTCAAAGGGTTTTGTCCTGAAGGTGTGGCAATTATTGGACTCATAGTCACAACACTAATACATTTGGTACCAAATTGCAATGGCAGTGCCGTTTCAGTTTTTCCGTCACAACCTTGTCGTCGTTGCAATTGCAACGGTCTATCGTCGCAATTGCGACAACGACAAGGTTGTGACAGAAAAACTGCAACAACACTGACGTTGCAATTTGGTACCAAATGTATTAGTGCAAACACCATTGGCATTGTTGTCATAACCTTTTGCTTCTTTACACTGCCTTGATCTCTAGGATCCATTGATTGCATGTACAATTGTAATATCATTTTCGGACCACTAGTACTGCCAATGCCATCCCCACTAGTGGGAGTGGCACTTGATTCAAAATGAATTTGAGTTCTTAGAAAAGGTGGAACTGGATTTGGAGCTGCAACAAATGGAGGTGTAAGGGTATCAGACTGAGTAGTACCTTTTTCTTATGAACCTCCAATGTCTGGTGTCTCACCATGTTTTGGTGGAGCGGGTGTGGAAAGTGGAAACCAAGGCCCTTGTCTTGTGAGACCTAGACCATCCAACCTAGAAAACCCATTTTTCCTATAATATTTGTACCTTTTTATATTTTTCTTTTGTGGACACATCGACTCCAGTAACAATTGAATATACATTAGTGGATGTGGGATTCATAGAATCCCGCTCATACTCTTTATCTTGATGATCATCATCATTGTGATATGATTCAGTTGGATGCTCCTCATTCAAAAAATCACTAAATATTTGATCCTCTTCCACTTCATAAAGATATATAGAGGTCTTTGGCTTGCGAAGATTTTTCCTCATTTCCCAAAATCAGAAATTTTGGTTTGATTCCAATTACCATGTTTACATTGACCCACTAGGTATTTTGGAATAACTTTTCTAGATGGTTCAACACCTTTCTAGTAGAAATTGTAGGATGTCTTGTGCCACACTTTTCCTTTCTATTTGTGCAATGCCATAATTTGTGATGACAATTCTTGTATTGAAATATTATTTTCAGCGGTGTATTTCTCCATCTCTTTTTTGACCTCGTCCCAAGACTCCATGTTTTTAAATTTTTCTATCAATGACATACTCTCATGTTGACATGTGCTTGCAGAGTTCCCATTCTCTCTAATCTTTGTCCCAATTATATTGAGTAGATCATACTGCCAGTGATTGTCAACAGTAAAAGGAAAAATTGTAAAAAAAGCTTGTGCCACTTTGAATCTTATTCTCAAACATGAATCCTCCAATGAGAAAGGAAAGGAAGGAAATATCATTTTATTTTATTGACCATTAAAGAGGACATATGTGCTCTCCATCCACCGTACATATTCCAATGAAAATTCCCTCTCTCTCACAAGTATTAGAAGTTTGTAGGGTTCTACCACTAAACCATAAAACCTTAACATAGTGTAGTCTTCCATGAAGTACTAGTCATCCAATTGTATTTCACTTCATCATTCAATGCAATCTCTACAAGACACAGGAAATCTAGGCATTGGAGTGCCTGTAATTTTATGATATATTGGTGCCAAAAAGAAGTCTACAAAATTGTTATAGTTCCTTATGTTATCACTCATCCTTATCTCAAGTGTCCATTCATATATTGGATTTTGGACCTGACTTTGAAGCTTGTTTGTCTGAAATATTGCACGATGCTTTGCTAAAAGAAGATAACACAAGTAGGTTGTGAATCTAAATGTCTTTTGTGAACCTCTTTTAATCATTAGTAATTGTTTTTTCATGCAATGAACAATGTGCTCAATAAAATTATATTTTACAGGTTCTTTTTCATAATGAATATGAAAAATCATTTCAAGAATGTTGGCACCCACTTCTTTGTTACTATCCAATCCCAAATAAAATGCTATGAAGGAAATACTATCCTGAACCCATTGCACAAAAATATCATAATCATAAGGAGGCTTATGATCTGGATCTAGATTATAACTGCTTGTTATTCCTCTGATATACGAATCTATCTGTATTGCATCTATTTTTTCATAATTCTTTGCCAACTTTCCCAGGTCAATGTGCATGTTTGAGTTTTGTGCTTCAAACCCTAGGTCCAAAAGATTAGAAAATAAGTCTTGGTTATCGAAATTTTTTCCTCCTGAGTATTTTTATTGACAATTTATTTTCTATTTTCACCATAATTTTTGGCGTAGACCGTGACAATTTTTGGACAAGGAAATACTTGAGGTAACGCCATGCGTGCTGACCTAGCAACCCACGCTGCAATTTTATTTGTCGTTGCCTTTACCATGCTGTTAAATGGATAAGATTTTGAATCCTGTATTGGATCTTTCCACTTATTTTCAAGTGCAAATCTAATTTCCATTATTCTCTTATTTTCATGGATAATAGGATCATAAATATCATGGAATTCATTAGTGAAACCTAGTGTTTTAACCAGTTTGTGGAAGTCTATTATCTTTGTTTCCTGTCTTTGCCTTTTACTCATAAACTTGGGATTTGTTTTTCCCATCATAGTATTACTATTTACTACACAACTACAATTCAAATAATTCTACACAGCTGCAATTTACAGGGGTGATTCAAAATTAAACCCTAATTCTAGTTCTACAATTTAAATAGTAAACCACGAGATTTGAAAATTTTAAAAGGCGGGATGTAGGTGCTCAGGATTTTACCTGTTATTTCAATTTGTGTAGACTATGAATGGGAAGAGAGCTGGGAGACTCTGTTTCATTCCTCAATCCTCAACCTAGAAGCCGTAACCGCTTTCTGAATCTCCAATACTAGTTAGAAGTAGAACTGAAAAACTTAGATTGAAAACCTAAAGGGAAAAAATTGTACATTCGTGAGTACTGAGTTGTCTGTCATGACTCGTGTTAACTTTTATTGCTTCTTTATGAAGACGGATATTTGATGTCACTAAGACACGTGTCACTTAATCGTTTGGCATATGTCTACAACTTTAGCCAGAGTCGAGATCTGAAATTGAGCTTATTGCTTATTAGTTATTACAATTTACATTTATTAAATGTTTAGTTTTACTCTAATTTAGATTTTAATTATACTTAGTTGAGTCATGAGTGTTAATTCATGACACATGCCTTGTTTCCAGGGGACATTTGCAAAAAGAGGTGACTGTTCCCCAAATTGGCCCGAAATACACCTTGGGTCGTTGATCTATGCTCATCCAATGGTCGTTGGTAGTCACTATCAGGTGTCATGTGTCCCATTAAATTTTGGCTTGTCAGTACTAGTAGTCACCTAGTCACCTCACACGTCCACATCGATTCATCGAATGACATCGACTGTGTGAGTGGACACGTGTCATGATTCTGAAATAGGTTTGTAAAAATAGGGTTTCTTTTCTCTTTCAACTTGAAATACACCATATGTCGTTGATCTCAGCTCATCCAACGGTCGTTGGCAGTCACTGTCAGGTGTCGCGGGTCTCATTCACCTTTGCATTGTCATTGGTCACACGTCATCATCGATTGACGCCTACCTGAGTGGACACGTGTCATGATTTTGTAAGTGTTCTACGTAAATTGGATTTTATTTCCCCTTCAGCCAGAAATACACCATACGCCAAAACTTTATTAATTTTTTATTAAATTAAATATTTAACAATTTATTATATATTGAGTAATGTTAAACTCTGACTTTAACATTGAATTCAATTATCAATATTTATTATTAATTTAATTATTTCTATTTGTATTATAATCGAAACTACACATCGATATGGTACATTGACATCGGCAAATTTGGTATATAATTTATCAATGTAGACCACATACTTTTTATAATTATTTTTTAATTTGATGACATTAATCTGAATTAATTAGTAAAGAATAATAAAACTCTTTTAAATGTTAAAAATAGAAACTTTTTTTGTCTATGGACTGATAAAGAAACTTAATCATTTTAAAAATTCATAATCTCATATTTAAAAATGGAAGTACCAATCCATCGCCTCCTTATTTTTGTTGAAGCATACTTAAATGTCTAATACACAGATAAAACAACTAATTAAAATATTGCAATCACAAAAAAGTCTAAGAATCATTTTTTTTATCATAAAACGCAAATTGAAACCCTTATTTGGATAGATACAATCGAAGTAGAATACGTCAATCGATATTTTAACAAAGAAGATGCTAAGTGCAAAGTAATGAAACTGAAATCGTTAAATCCATAAAACTTAAAAGAAAAACTAAAATGAAGTTGCAAAATTTCCATTAATATATTCTAAAAATTTACAATTGTTGTAGTCCCTCCAAAATTTTAAAGCGAAAATGAGGGGGTTTAGGGTTGCAAACTTACAACTTGCTGGGTTCTTACTACTAGCCCAAAAAAACTAAACTACTACTATTAGTAGCCTACTAAGGCACTGGAAGTAGACTAGTTCTATGATGGTATCGGTATAAAAAAGAAAAACAAAAAAGTGAAACTTTGCATGTCCATTGTCAAAACACTAGGGTAACGGGAATGGGTAAACTAGGGATCTTCATCTTCCCTTCTGTCTGAGTAGAATTTTTCAAAGAAGATAATCTATGAGAATTCTTCAAGCCATGTGCAGTCTAGCCCGTCCAATTCATCAAGGAAAAACCATTTCTGGAGAAAATCCCTCCCAAGCCACGCCCATTTCCTGTGTCACGTCAGTTGCTCGTCATTGAGGTTCAACAGAAAGGGTCACTGAGAAGGCATTTATTTCTTATCGAGTTACAAGTTACAAGTTGCATTTGCACTATCCACCGTCCACGTAAACAAATAACCAGTTGTAATCAATGATCATGATTATGGTGCAGGTTTTAAGGCTTGATATGTGTCATCACTCCGGTGACTTTCTACAGAACTTTGTTTCCTTCAAGAAATTCGAGCCAAAATTAAACTTCATCCATTGATCTAGGATCATCAAATGGTCTCAAATAATATATTTAACATTATAAAATAATGGATGTTAGGTTATGTGTTCATGTGTGATCAGTGATGTGACTAGATGTGTTTATCGATACCAAAGTGTTGAGTGACGAGTTTGCATTAATTAATACCAACTTGGCAACAAATAAAGGTGATATTTGTTGGACGTGATATTGCATTAATTACAATGTTACATCTCTAGTAAATTGTCATTTGGCATTGGCCCACATAACGAGTCCCATCCTTTGAAAATCGCCAATAAAATATTTATTTTTCCCATATTTAACGAAAGATTAGCCAATAAAATAAATAAATTTTCAAATGGTAGATAAAATTCGCCAATACATTTGTTTTTTTTTCCTTCAAAAGAAAATCATTCGCCTCATATATTATAATTTTTTAACTTCAAAAGATAAAAATTCGCCTCATACAATAAATATTTTCCCCCACATTAATGTATTATTCGCCAGGATTTTATGGAATTTTCATTTGGCAGGGAAAAAATTTGCCTTCACCTTTATTTTATTTTTCTAATTTGAAAAAAAAAATTGTCTTCATCAAGAAAAATGTCCCCCTAAAATAATGTAGGATTTGTCAGGATTTTACACTTTTTCCTAGGAGGGGGTTTCTTAAATTTATCTCTGCAAACAATGGTTGAGATCAGTACATCATGTTGATCTCGCAAGCAAGTAACTACGACTCCGTCCCATACCATATCAAACACACCAAACATAAATATAAAACATACAAATGATCCAAGTGCATACAGATGTAGTGTTAGTATTGTCAATAAATTCATAATCATAATGACATCATAACATATAAATAATCATAAATATAACTGTAAACACAAGATATCACACAACTATCCACTAGATCATAAAATATCAAATTATAACGTAATGGTGTACATCAATATCCTCAAATAACACTGAAATAACGAATGCACACATGAAAAGGCTTAAAAGAGTTTGGCATCAAAACTGAAAAACAAACTATGAGGTGGGTATTACACAAAACCTATATCATATTTTTCTAAAGAGGGTTTAAGTTTCAACCTCCTCCTTTGTCTACATCCCATCCTCTAATGTTTAAGATTGGTTCATGCTCCTGAATTTTTATCTAAACAAGAGAGTATTTTGTTAATGTTCTTAAAGCTAACTTGATTACTCTCCCTCTTCCAAAATGAAAGAAAATTTAACATAAATAAGAAATTTTTTCTTTTTATGTGTATTATCAAACACATGGCTATTACACTAATGAATGTCAAGCCTTTGAATGTAAAATTCAGCAACTTATCATATCTGATATTATTCAAATGAAAAGTGACTATGAGTTGAACCGTTGTCTCGCCACTTCCAAATACCAGTTATTTTTATTATGTTGCTCCTCTCTATGTGATATTTGTAGCTTTATATGGGGGTTCATTGTCATTCATAGTGGTTCTCTCAAGTGCAACCATTCATTTTATAATGTAAGTAATATAATAGTCTCTAGTGTGGTTGTCCTTGGCTACACATTGAAGGGCATGAACAATTTGTCATAAGGCACACATCCTTGCTTGAGGATCTTCTTTCTTTCTTTGGTTTGCATCCTTGTTTAAAGATCTCATTCCCTTTGCAGAAATAGGTGTCCTTAGACAAGGATCCTCCCCTCTCTTTGCCTCTTTGATAGCAATGTATTCTTTAAAAGGAACCCTTTACCCTTGTTGCAATATGTTTCCTTTACAATGATCTCTTCCTTGCTTAATGATTTTCATCCTAGTAAGGATCTTCTTCCTAGCTTCGAAACCATGCATTTTTAAAAGGATATCTCCTTGGTGTTGGAGGTGTTTTATCCTTGATATGGATCTCTATCTTCCTTGAGATATCAACATAGAAACATGTCTCAACATCTTAAGGGGGACATATGAGGCCTCCTTGTTGCTTGTAGTCATTCATTGATGTACCTCCAAAGCAGTGGTTTTGTATTGTATAACGCCTCCTAAGGTGTGGTTATCAATCTATTTGTAGCAACTTTCATGGTGTATAGGCTTTGTTTTGATCATCTTGCATAACATAACTTGCTAGCTCGATCTTTTCTTAAACATATTTTGCACTTCCTTGTGTGTTGGTCACATAATATAGTGTTGCTTGCTAGTGTGATCATTGTTGTTTACGTGTTCTCAAGCGTTGGTCATCTAACATAATACAACTTGTTAGCATGATTGATGTTATCATTTACGATCTCCCAGGCATTGATTACCTAGTATAGCATGGCTCACTAGTGTGATCGTTTTGTTGCCCTACTTGGATCACCCAACATAACACAACTTGTTAGTCATTGGATTTCATGCCATCTTCATGGACCCCTAGTATAACATAACTTGCTAGTTGGCAAACCATGGACCCTTGCCTCAACAGCTGGTGTGTGCTCTCGCTCTTTCTAAAAGTATTCTTGTGTTCTTACAATAGCGTTTTGAGAATGATACTCGTGCTTGAGACAACCTTTACATTGAGGTCTTTAACCTTGTTGACTTGGAACCATTTCTCTGCTTTCTATGTGTATATTTGAATGTTTTGTGTGGGTTAATAAGACGCTAAGTTAGGGGGTCTCTCTCTCTCTCTCTCTCTCTCTCTCTCTCTCTCTCTCTCTCTCTCTCTCTCTCTCTCTCTCTCNGGGTCTCTCTCTCTCTCTCTCTCTCTCTCTCTCTCTCTCTCTCTCTCTCTCTCTCTCTCTCTCTCTCTACTACAAGAATGAGATTAAGCCCATACTACTACTAAAGTGGGGGCTAAATGCAGTGTAGTAAATTGTATCTTTTACAATTTTATCGATCCTTGATATTTTTATTCGGCCATTAGAAATTGATCTAGGTTCATAAATATCTTGAGAACCCTAGATAAAGAAATATTTTATCATTCACTAACCTATCTAGCTAATTCATCACAAATCAAGAGTCGGAATTCCTTCATTCAAGGCCAAATTTGAGTACAAGGAGAAGCAAGCTACAACAACCTAGCTTCAAGTATGATTTCCTGATTGATTTGTTATGATTTATCATGTTATTGCATCAAGACTTGGAGAACTTGTCTAAAGAGCATTGCATCACCATTGTTATCAATCATATGGTATAATCTTAAAATTCAGCATTTCAATTATGATTTAGCCTCCGCCCTACCAAAGGTAAGCTCTCTTTTTGCAATGATTGTTGTCGTGGAGGGAACACCAAAACAAGGTTTCATTAAGGCAAGCCCCTATACAACACAACCATTCTTTCTCTCTTTTGTGTGTGCGGGTATTGATCCAATGATTGAGAGTTATAGATTTGTGCAGAGCAAAACATTAGCAAATAGTCCCATACTACACGTGAAAACCCTTGGACTATGCCAAATTGCTCCAACGTCTGACACTTTTTGACAGAGATTCCAGGAAATAGATTTAGGAGAACATCCTGAGTGCATTTCTAAACCTTTATGTTTGTGTAAATACCTTCAAAGTTAGGGCACCTTTCTCCAAAATAAAACATTTTCGGCTCCAAACTCTAGTTGCAAGTTCCTCTCTGCATCTCATTTCCAAATCTAACCTTCTACATTGGTTTACTTTTCTATATCTTAATATTTATGCTAAAACTTATCAATCTCCTATCATTGTACGTAGTTCATTCACACACATTGCACAATCTCAAATCCATTGCAACAAAGGAACATTAATTCAAGTGCTTAGATCTCCTATTAGGAATGTAGTTGAGCATTTCATGTTCTAATGATATGCCATGGAGATTTGAGATCTCACTTTACATCCCTAGGCTAAGATCTTATTTCCCACATATCATTTTGGTAAACCTGACATGTCTTATGCTTGCATTAACTTCTGATTTTTATTTTCAGATCTGATTTGTATCCATTTGATTGATTCATATTTGCTATCATTTCAAAAATAAATCACTTATGCACTTAAATTACACGAATCTTCATAAAGGGAATCTTCAAAATGTTTCTAGTACATTTTTCCCTCACGATGTACTAGTCTATGTAATAACTATGTAGGTATGCATATTTAAAAATTATAATAGTAGGTGGATTGTCTAGCCAACTATTAACTACCTTTTCCACTGATAAAAAGTGATCAATAGTTTTGTTTTGTTTTTATGGTAAATGTTTTTGATCGAAGCAATGAACTAGAAAGGCCAAACCCATGCAAAGAAGTGAGGAAATCACCTTACAACCACATAAAACAACATGAAACACCAAGTCATAACATACAACAATCCACAACATCCTATATAGGGGAACCACAAAGCAATTGGCTAGAAGTCAACAAAGAACAAGATCACTACCTATGGTGGCTTAAATCCAAAAAGCTTTGGAAAGCTTTGTTTTGATTTAGATTTACAGTGCTTTTTTGAATCAAACTTCATCTAGATGGGATTAGCAAGGTCACCTAACCCAAAGAGGAGGATAAATCATTTTTCTTGTCAAACGGCGAAGAGCTGAAGGAAGGTACATGAGTCGTAGCCTCAATTGAACTATTACATTTCACTTTCAAAGAGGATTCAATCTTGTCCACAACCAAACAATTTCCATTTCCTATCTCCAAAGTGGGGGTGGAAGGAACTTGTAGATTCTTAGAATGACTATGGTCACTCGAGGAAAAACTACACACAACTAGCATGTCTCATCTAGTGATAATTGTGGCACATCACAAGGACACCTCATAATCAATTTGTTGAACCCATTCTCCAAGCTTTGAAGAAAGGGTGATTGAGGAAGGGAATAGTTTGTCAATTAGAACGTGGACACAAAATCTAGCATATAGGAATCACTTTCTAGATCTTGTAACTTCATCAAACATTAGGAGATTACCCAAAGAACAAGCTATGGTTGTCCACATGTCTTCATCCTAGTACTCTAACACTAGGCTAGGAAGTTTGACCCAACTGGAACTATTTTAAGCCAACACTCTTGAGATCCAAACTTGTGTCCCATTATGTGAGGAAGAGAAACCAATTTGCATTGTTTCTTACTTTGTGAGAAAGAGACACAATTTACTAAGAAACCAAGGAACACCCTTAAGGGTTTTCTTCAATAAGAAAGGATGAGATGGTGAAGAAGCCAAAGAAAAGAACAACAATCTCTTACACATTTTTTGTTTTCCATTTTCTCCTAGCCAATATCTGAAACTATCCACACTTGGGCATAGCACCGAACAACGCCCAGCCACAAGAAGCTTGAGTTCAACCCACCAAGATCAGTCACCGCTGGCAGAGGAGGGGCCGCACTAGGAGCAGCCAAAGGCAACGAGCCCCCAATAGACCCCGAACTCACCTTACATGGCACATTCTTGTTCGCAAGGCAAGGTGAGAGGCGCCAAAGAAGCCCAAAAACACATCCTCTAGAGCTCTCGATGACTCCTACCTGCACACACTTTTTGGAAAAAGTGGCAAAGCCAACACTTCTGCATGCATCCAGCCAAAGGTTTAACAATTTAATAGCAACCTTAATAGCTGGAGGGTTTCCCCATTAGCAACAAATTCTTCACCATCGCCATCCTCATCATCCCCTCCTTCTGAGCACTACCCACTCCCATTCGATGCTCATTCAAACCGTCTGCTTTTCCCACTCATTGTGCTTCTTTTTAAAGAAAAAAAAGTGATTAGTAGTTGACTAAGCAACCCACCTGCTATTTCAAAATTTGAATGAACAAACCTGTGTGATTGATAAACAAATCTGTATTTCACTTTTGACAAAAAAACTTCCCCTTTTTCTTTTATTGCCTTGCTATAAAATTTGGCTCAAACTTGCATGCATTTACAAAATTCGCGATCAACTACCTTTGTAAAATGTTGACTAAAGAAAGTGAACTAAAGTAATGTTGGTACATTTCTCTCTAATCAATTGATATTCAGAGATGATAGAGTTTCACATTCATTTACGAGACATTTTGCTAAGGAGTGAGAAAAGAGAGTCGATGGCTGTGCAATTAATGCCTCTTTTCCTTCTGTCACATCTAAAGACTGTTGAAAAATAAGCGGTAAACTCTAGGCAATGCAAAGGAAGGTTCTCCTAAGTTAAGCACTCTGTGGACCTACTATTCCAACTAGGAAAAAAATGTTATGCTTATTCACCTGACTTGCAGTTACGTTATTATGTTCGATAGGCTCTCTGTATGCATTTCTTGCTGTGTGCTTGCTATGTAATTGTGAGTGTTTGCTGCCAAGTGCCAACAGTACTCCCAGAACTGTAATTATGCTCTCCAAATCCAAGCATTGTCGAATTTAAATTATTAGCATTTTCATGATGCTTACACCTCGGATGGTCTGTTATAAGCATTATTTCGGTTTTGATTCTAATTTGGTAAGAAACACGTTTAAATTTAGAGCCATGGTTTGACACTCCTGGGTTTTTCAGGTGCTTTAGATTTAAATAACTTTTTATGTTTTTTTCCCTTTTTTCATATGCATTGAGTTTGAAATTTAAGATTGCTATCTTCCCATGTCAGAAGCTTCAAATTGACTCTTACTAAACTAATCGATGAAAAAACTTAACCTTGGCAATAGAAGTAGGTTAAAATATGGTGTTTCACTTGGCATCACCAGTAATCACTACAGGAACAAGATCCATTCTTGAAATGATGGAAGCGATTGATATCCCTTAAAATAATTTCTCGCTGTACAATTTTAGAGATGAATTTCATGGCAGAGTGGCAATCACCACACACACGGAGATTCTTCACAACTCTTATGGGTACCCAATCTGGCATGTTAATTAGACCACATGCAACCGCCAGCTTCTCACTGTGGTAAGACAGATTTTCTTCCTTGTGCCCTTCCTCAACATCATGTAACACAATATGTGTCTCAGGCACATACCCCACTTCCTTCATTTTTCCAGCCAATCTACCCAATGTTTCATAGATCTTCGGTGTTTGTGGATGTGATCGATCTCCAGCTATAAAAGCATGCACCCTGTTCTTGATCTCTATCCAACTCCAACCTGGTTTCTTCGCTAACCCCCTTTCTTTCATCATTTTTCTCACTTTTGCTACATCATCCCATTTTCCATTTGCAGCATATATATTTGAAAGCAAGACATAAGTTGCTTCACATTGTGGGTTCAACTCAATAAGGCATCCTGCTACTTGCATTCCAAGTTCCATATTCTTGTGGATTTTGCAGGCACCAAGCAATGCCTCCCACACACCAGTATCTGGTTCAAATGGCATGCTGCTTATAAGTTCTTCTGCCTTACCAAGTTGCCCAGCACGGCCAAGAAGGTCAACCATACAAGTGTAATGGTCTGCCTCTGGTTTGATGGAATGAACTCGACTCATCATAATGAAATAACGCCAACCTTCTTCCACCAAACCTGTATGGCTGCACGCGCAGAGAACACCAATGAAGGTGATATGGTTTGGAGCTGTGCCTATCCTTTGCATATGTTCAAAATGATGGAGGGCTTCTTTCCCAAATCCATTCTGGGCACATCCTGCAATTATTGCATTCCAGGAGACTGTATCTTGTTCTGGCATATTCTTAAATACTTGTCGGGCATCTTCTATGCTTCCACATTTTGCATACATAGTAATGACAGCATTGTTTACAGACACATACAAATCACTTCCAGTTTGGATAATATGTACATGAACCTGTTTTCCATGTTCCAAAATTGACAAGCTTGCGCAAGCACTTAAAATGCTGCCAAAAGTGAATTGATCTGGTTTGCTGCTTTCAAGTTTCATTTGGCTGAAAAGGTTTAAGGCCTGCTCACTGTGGCCATGCTGAGCATACCCTGCAATCATCGCAGTCCATGAGATTAAACTTCGCGTGGGCATTTCATGGAAAAGTTGCTCAGCATTCTCCAATCTATCATGTTTGACATACCCAGTAATCATTGTGTTCCATGAAACTACATTCCGATCCGGCATCGTTTGAAAAAAAGAGTTTGCATCCTCTATTTGATTACAATTGGCATAAAACCCAACGATTGCATTGCCCATAGGCACATATTGTTCAAAACCACTTTTGATAACATGAGCATGGACTTGCTTGCCATTCTCCAAAGATGCGCAGCTAGTACATGCACTTACAAGGCTTACAAAAGTAATGCAATCTGGCAGCATTCCTGTCCTCTGCATTGTCCGAAACAAATCCAGAGCTTCTTCCCCATAACCATGCTGAGCATATCCTGCAAGCATTGCATTCCAAGAAACAGTATTCTGTTCTGGCATTATATCAAACATTTCGCGTGCATAGTCAACGTTTCCACGCTGAACATGCGCTGTAATCATAGTCACCCATGACAACACAGCCCGCACAGGCATTTTCTCAAACACTTGGCATGCTTCCTCGATGCTATAACATTTCCCATACATTGCCACAAGCGCATTGCTCACGGGCAAAAATGTTTCAAACCCAAGTCTAATTATAATCCCATGTATTTTCTTACCCTGTTCCAGAGCTTGAAGGTTCGAGCACGAACTCAGAATGCTGGTGAATGTGAAATGGTCTGGCTTAATACCAGTGTTCCGCATACAACCAAACAAATTCAGGGCCTCTTCATTTACCCCGTGCTCAACATATCCAGCCACAACTGCATTCCAGGAAACCACATCACGTTCAGGCATTTCGTCAAACAGCTGACGTGCCAACTTCAGGTTGGAATCCTTAATATAACCAACAAGCATAGCAGTCCAGGAGAATATATCTCGCTCAGGCATTTTATCAAACACTTGGTGTGCATCTGTTAGACTTCCAGCTTTTGCATACATTTCAAGTAGTCTGTTCCAGAGGAACGTACGTGGCTGAAAACAACATTTGATCATATGGGTATGGATTCTCTTGCCATCTGGCAAAGCTTTCATGTTGATACATCCCTGCAACAGACGTGCATAGATATTGGGAAGGTTTTCACTCGCGGGGCGCTCAATATACAAGCATTGCAAGGCCTCTTTTAACCGTCCATCCTGACAGAGTACAGCAATACGGTTATCAAAGGGGTTTGATCCATGTTCATGTTCTACTGAAAGGAGCTCACTATAAGGCTTAGCAAATAAGAGTAACTGTGAGTGCTTCCATGGCTGAAAACCAACCAGACTTGTAACCATGAATTTGAACATTTGATTGTAGTTTTCAGGAATCCTCTCAAGACCATGATTGTATATTATGAAATCATCAATATGGGTTGACGAGAAGTGGTTTTCATATTTTCCCTGATCCAGCTATAACCCAAAAATATAATAAGCCGTTAGTTTGCATGGTTGGACTTGATGTCACTGATTATAGATAGATAGATACATTTTAACGTCTAGGAGGCTATACATAGTCTATGGGACAGCCAGACAATTTACGTCAACTTTAGTAACTCAGTTCTTTTCTTGTGCAAGTTGATGATGAGCACACCTAACTTCTCAATGTACTCATCATTGAATAGGTTACGACAAGAGCTATCAGATATAGTATCCGCAAATTTGTCCCTGCTATCCTTGTATGCGTCACATTCTAAATAAAGTGATGTTCGTTTTCCACTTTCCCAGAATTGCAAAACATGCAAACTCTCTCTTCCCAAGCCTCTTTTGGCCTCTTCCAACGGTCGGTCTCACAACGGAGTTGATGAGACTTGGTTCTCAGTTGTGCAATAAGAATTTTAGCTCTCCAAGAAATGTTGGCCCCTATGTACGCTTTTTGAAGCTAATCACATGCGGGGTTGAACTCATTGATATAATATATTTTCTTCCTTCCAAGCCCTTTTCCCCAATTTCTCTTGTAAAATTTCTCCATAACAAAGACATTTATTTCTTTGTTATTTGTGGGGCACATATTGAATTGGATATTCCATTTCCTCATCCACTTAATGTTTTGTTGCATCCATGCCTTTTTTCGTTTGCAGAATATATTGTTAAAGACAATGTTAGGTCATCTACCTCCTTCCATTTTTTTGATTATTTTTAGATAGCTTATGAGGCGAACCATAGAAAGTGCCTCGATAGGGGCAACCCCCATTTCAGTTAACATGAAATCATATGGGACAGTGCTTTTGATTTTAAATTTGTTTGTGATCAAACGCTTTTGGATTCCCTCGATTTGCTTCCATTGTGTGACTGAAGTGTTGCTAGCCCATAAAGAACAACCAACAGAACAAGAAGACCAAACAAGGTTTGAGTAGTTTTCCAATCCCAAACCTCCGCTTCACGACATCTTTTTTGAAGAGCATAAAATGGCTTTCATTCTCCTAATGTCATTTTATTTCTGCAACCTTCCCAACTTATTTTGTTGAAGTCAATGCTGAGATATTTATACTCTGCAACTTCCTCAAGAACACTGCCACCAAAATAAAACTCATGTTGATGTTGTTTTTTATTATTAGAAAAAACCATGACTTTAGTCTTGTTGATATTAACCTGTATCCCCACCATTCTGCAAAAGTGCTCAAGAGAAAATAAATGTTCTTGTAAACAAAAGGTAGATTTGGCAATCAAAATGAGATAGTCCGCATAGAGGAGCAACCTTTTTACAAATTCACCCAACTCGATACCCTCACCATTTTGCATGTTTAACTGCTCTTCAAGTTTATTGATATATAAGCCAAACAAAGTAGGAGATAGAGGACTGTAAAGACCGAATTTTCCAATAAAAGCCACATAAGCTAAACATGCTAAAAATTTTCCTATGTCGATTTCATAGTCATAGTCAGTCAAGGCTAAAGACTAATCGACCAAAAAGTTCAAGTAAATCAAGTAATCATGAACACAAAATTTCTATTTTTCCATGCATTCATTTTAAACATTACATAAAGAATATACAACCAAGAGTAATCAACCATACTGTCGAATTACAATAATTCCATAAAATAATAAATTACAATGTTCAATATATTAAGATGTCGAGTGCCTACATCATAATGGAAAGATAAATACAACTACATCATATGCAAGACCATAAGGCCATAAAATCAATATCATAAATATCATCAGACAATTGTCCATCTACGTGCTCTGGTCTCCTAAGCCATCAAACTTCTGTTCAAATGCAAATCTCGAGACGAGAGTGTGGTTTAGGGGCTTAATCTACCAAACCACGAAGTGGTTAGCTCCCCCGGGACTCATCCTAAAATAAAGAGTGCACCGACCCTGCCCAAGAAGTCTATCTCTCAGCACTAATGGATCAGAAGGAATCTGGTGTGTCTGTGAGTCTAACTACTTTCCACAAGTTTTTAAATAGATTCTATTCACAGATTCAGGAAGATGAAACATAGCCATATACACATTTAAGAAAACATGTGTTACCAAGCTTTGGCCAAAGCACTTTTAAAACCAGACTTCTACTGGCAGGTAATGCAAAAATTAAATTACCCTTTCCTGGGATTCCACATCTTACACCTTCCTTTTCAATTTCCAATTTGACATAAAACATAAAAACAACACCACAGCAAAAATACAGCATAAAGATAATAAGTTTTTCTCATTTCAATTCTATTTCCAACTTTGATTTGTAAATTTGTCTCTCTGTTTAAACTATGTAAGTCTGAGTTTTTGAATGAAAGGAAATATCACATGCTGAACAAAATAAACTAAAAAACTTTTACGTTTCCTGAGTGATCCTTTTTGATAAAATTTTCCAACAAGTTTTCCATATATCATTTCTAAATCTCAAGCAAAGCTTAGTTATTTTCATCAAAAATTGAACTAACATGATGTTGGAATCTTCCACAGAATGAATTATATGCATGAACAGAGAAATGATTGAGTTTTTGGGAGCAAGACAAAAAAATTTGATTGCTGACTATTTTCTAAAGATAACTAAATTTTATGTCTCTTGTTCCGATTTGAACTCATTATCATAGGCCTATAGAGAGTTGACAGTCCAATCCAAACAAATACAGTATATGTGGAAAGACTCGGATTTTCAAACTAAAACCTTTGTTGTGCATAGATGGTTGTGTTATATATATAAAAGAATGCATATTTCCTACAACCACTCGTATACATTTTGTCACTCACAGCAAAACAAAAAAAAACATTTGCACAATCACACCCACCAATACAAGTATTCAAATCAATTTAATAAATTTTTAAAGATCATTCCAGAATCTACGATGTAAATAAAAAGAAAAGAACCTGGAGTATTCAAAAGAATCCTATTGATCCCAAGATTCTGGCTAGTGTTGTAAAATACTTCTAATGCAACTCCACCTTCTTGCTATCACTTTTCTCTCCAAAACGCGATCTCCTTGTTCTAAAATCGTGAATCCTCTCCCTGTATATTGTCTGTGCTAGTTTTCTCTTCTTTTCCAACGTCCAAAAGCCCTCCTTTGTTTTATCTAATCTCTCCCCTTTTCATAAACAGTCCTCCCAACTTTTGTCCTCTTCTAAACGTTGCGCTTTCCTTTCTTCAATCTGTCTACACCTTCCTTCCCAAAATCTCTTATTCCCCCCCGTTTTGTCTTTTCCTCCTACCTCAAATGTTGCGCCATCTCCTCCTTTATCCCGCCTACCCTCTTCTTTTTTTATTAGTTTCTCCTCTTGTCTTTTCAGCCGTCTCTCTTCCAAATGTTGTGAATTCTTTCTTTTTTTTAACACCTACTCCTCCCTTGCATGCATTTTTTTTCTCTATGTTTACTTACGCCTCCTCCTCCCTAAAATAAAATGTGCCTCCTTTTGAAATTGTCCATCACAGTTGATGTTTGGACGTTTCACCCAATGTCTAACATGTCGCGCATGTAGGAGCAAGTAACGATTTCACTAAAGTTAACTGTCCCCTTTACTAACAGTCCAACTCCTCTATAAGCGTGTGAATCCCCACTCAAAACTATCTTTTCCTTTTTATTTGGGAGCATTGAGGAAGGATTACATCCACCTCAATACCAACTAAGAAATCTAGCTTAAAGCCACGTATTTAAATTAGAATAAAATAAATCAAGTCTTCAGAATATGGAACCACGCACACACATACTTCAGAGATAAAGTAAGAATAAAGCTTAGTATAACACATATTGTACTCATCAATAATAACATTATCATGCATAATTAAACTCAAGATAACGATTATTTAATCTTTTTTTCTACACATTTAACATTTTCTATTTAGGTTGATACCTAGGAAGGTGGCGTAAAGGAGGAGGGTTATGATATCCTCCCCCCCTTAGGATGTTCATCGTCCATGATGAAGCGATCCAAATTTGCAATTATATCCAAGAAATCAAGAATATGTACCACTAATACATTTAAGGTCATTTTTCAACCTATATTTTCAACCACAGACCATTTTGGCTTGTGATGTTCTCTCTTTTTTTGTTTATGTCCCGATTTGGTTTAAATTTTGACTCTAGTTAAATTTATTGTGGAAATTTTGACCAAATCGGGATATAAACAAAAAAACAAAAAATAAATGAACTCACTTCATTCTATTTTAGGCACGGGCGGGAGGAAGGGTTTAACAAAGTCATTTTGTAGTAGACGGTTAGGATGTGAAAATTGAAACTCATTATTTACCGAAGCGTTCAAGGGCGGGAGGAGGGATCGACTGTGCATCTGATATTGCTATTGTAAGTCATTGTTTGCTTGAAATTATTTTCTACATTGTGTATTTCAAGTTCTTTCTTTGTTATTTTAGATAGATTGTTTTATTCTCTGCAGATCAATTAGGGTTCATCCCATTCGATACCTTCCTCCAAGTGTATTATTCAATTCTATCTCCTTCTTATGATCTTCTTTGTCACCTCCCCCAATTGTTGTAGCCCTAGATTTGATGGGATATGTTGATGTAATGGGGGAAATCGGGAGAATGGACTATGAGTGTCGACTAAGTAACATCACCCATC
>MU225808.1:3545462-3558494 GCA_018584345.1 Thuja plicata | reverse complement strand
AGCCTGAGTTTCATGATACTCTAATTTTATCTTTCTCTATAATAATAGCCATATTCTGTCAATGGAGGAAATTTTTCACTAAATTAATTCACTGAATTTTCTACTTAAAGTCAAGAAGAGATGGTTTTTTATCAATCAATATTGAATCATACTCCCTTTTCCACCACAAATTGAAACTTATTTCTAAAAATGAGCAAATAGAATTTAAATAACTTTTTTACCATCATTGTAAAGTCTATGCACATGTTATTTAAGTATCGTGGGCATTTCTGAACTCAAACCATGGTATGAAACCATGCTTCTATCCATGTTTTCCCAATTAAGGATCTTTATTATCTTGTCTATTCCATTTCATACTGATGTAGAAGTCTGTTAAGTCAGGGATCCTTATATTTTTTATTCTTATACACATGCATAAATTCAATAAAATAATCCTTTATTATTTTCTTCTAAGAAATTACTAATCAATATCTCATGTTCCTCATGCATGTATAGTCAGCTGTAAAAATTTGGACACCCAGAGGTCCACCGTCATTGAGCCTGTCATCACTTATTTGCTGGGTGTAAAGAAATAAAAATCTGGATATAAAGCAGATGCATGCCAACATATTATCCACCAAACCTTCCATCTTTCTGTAATATTTTCTTCATTTGTCTTTTGTTATCAGCTACGTTTCTAGGTTCTGCAGGAATCTTGGCCAGATCTAAACTGGTCCATACTGGGTTATGTTCATGAAATCGGGTCTGGCCCCTCTTTTCAAGTGATGTTCTGTTAAGGGTAGAAAAAAAACTAAATTGCTTTAACCTTCTTGTCGGTGGGGTGTTTGCAGATACGATGGTTATGTTAGTCTTGAAAAGCATAAGATATTTCTGATGTATTTAGAGTTTTTACTTCTGACATCCTTTCAACTGTCTTAAGTGTGAGGACCATTATAATTAATCTAAAATAATGGGTAAATATGGCTTAAATGGTTCCTATAATAAACTTTTGGATATGGCATCTGTGAATACACTGTTAGATTAATCAAATAAATAAGCAGTAGAAGGTTAGACTAATTGAATGTTATAATTATTAATCAAATGATGACAATGAAACATTAGTACAATTCTCCCTTTCTTCTTCCTCTACATGTGTGATCTCCTCACTAATGCCCATTTATGCACTATCAGCTTCAATAATTTTTATAGACCATTCTTGAAGCCATACATGATTATCACTACTTTCGTTTGATTTTTTGGATTTTTCTTGATATCATCCTCATATTTTTTCGATCCCCCCCTCTTTTCTACTGTAATTTTCTTCTTTGGCTTTTAAATCCTTAATCATTTGTCTTTTGAGAATTGGGGATTGTAGCTTGTGTTTTGTGGTTTTTAACTTGGGCCAAACTTGCATTTTGGCCCTTGTGGTTTTCAGCCAGGGAGCGTTACCTTTTTAATGACTTTAATCATTTTAAGCATTGGATATAACAATTAGGTCATCCAAGTACGTACTAAACCCTTCTTTGGATAGCCACTCAATCAAACAACATTCAACTATGTCCATACTCTTGACAGCAGTCTTTGGACCTTTGAGTCGAGAAATAGAATTGAACATCTCTGAGAGTGTTTTCTATTTCATTTGGCTACCATTAAGGGATATTATTTCACTATTATTTGTGGAAAATTATTTCCCATTGCAATTGAAATTAGGTGGCATAGCCATCTGAAGAAACTGGTTTATTGTCCAAAATGGCCCTCCCTCATGCACCTTAAATATTGCTGGCCCAGGAAAACAACCTGAAGTCCACATGGATAACTGATACATGGTAGTTTTATTTATAAGGGAAATTAATGCAAGGTAAAAGCTTTGTAGCAAGAGCAGTATCAATTGTTAGAGAAAATTTTGTCTCCACAGTGAGAGTTAAACAGTTGTTGATCCACAATTAACAGTACAGAAAGCTCGGCTCAAGATTCAAGATATTTTGGATAAAAAACATGAAGGCAGTCACCATCAAAATCTGCACCAAAATCTCTTGAATCTTGAACCAAGCTTTCTGTACTGTTAAGTGTGGATCAACAACTTTTTAACTCTCACTGTGGAGACGCACATTTTTCTCTGACAGTTGATACTGCTCTTACTGCAAAGCTTTTACCTTGCATTAATTTCCCTTATAAATAAAACTACCATGTAGCAGTTATACATGTGGACTTCAGGTTGTTTGACTGGCCAACAATATTTAAGGTGCACGAGGGAGGGCCATTTTGGACAGTAAACCAGTTTCTTCAGATGCTATACCACTTGATTTCAATTGCGCACTAAGAAAGAATTTCCCTTAAATAATAGTGAAATAATATCCCCCAATGGTACCTGTAACACCCCAAAATTGGCATCTTGCAACCCTAACCAATTTTGTTGCATTTGTCATTCTTCTGAATCATCAAAGTCCTATTGTACTAGGCAATTCTGAGTTTGACTGACTCTACTTGACCTAAGTGTCAAATGTAGAAAATCCTAAATCTGTATCAATCATATATTATATTTAATTCCTAAATATCAATCAATTAGCTAAATAAACCCTATGATTGAATTAATTTAATTATAAATTCCTAGCACTTTAATTAAATTAAATTCACCCCTTTTAGCTAAAACACATGAAAAAGAATTAAATAATATTTAAATATTAAATAAATATCCTCATTTTAAAAATTGAATTTAATTATTCAAATAATTGAGAAAATACATTTATGAGGTCATATTCTATTTAATTAATTAAATATTCTCTCAAAAATCTTCTCTCATGTTCATAAATAGAAACTTTGAATTAACTGTGCTTTAAAGAGAATGAAAACAGTTAAAATAAAAAACAAAACAATTAAAAGCAAAGAGAAAACAATTCATTCTTTTCTTTTAAAGAAAACTTGCTAATCTGAACTGGATTTTCTATTTGTTTTATTTCAAAATGAAAACTTTCTATTCTGAACAGACTCTCGGTCTATAAAAGAGCTCCCATTTCTCATTCAAACCCCCTATCATTTTTATGCATTGTTAGAATAAAGGATTGCTGCTACATTTAGTTCATAATCTCATTTCTAGTTAAAACTCTCATTTACAATAGATTAATGTCTATTTCTTAGATTAATTGCATTGCAATCATGTCTTAGTTTTAATCTCATTTCAATTCTTAGATTAATCTTGCATCTTTCAATTCTTAGATTAATCTTGCATTGCATTGCATCCATGGAGAAAAATCCTTCATTCTTAGATTGGTCTATGGTTGTGAGACTCTCATTCTGAGAGCTATTCAAAACCCCGTCTAGATAGAAGGCAACATGTCGAATCATACAGGCATGCAGGATGAATAACTCATATTCACTTCTGTATGTGGCTGATAAATAAGGACTATGTTGAAGTGAATGGTTAAATAACAAGGCCAAATTTACTGTATACATTTATGGTGCCCACCGTGGGGTAGAACATCTATTTTTGTCATCGCATTTGAATTAGTTTTGAAAATCTTGGGATCATGTTTGTACTCTGATTTTGCAAGTAAAACAACGCATTTCATATTTTTTTTAGTGTGGAGCAAGCTCAAAAATTTCTTCTATCTTCTATCTATTATTCTATTAGTGTCTTTGAAGCTCTCATTTTGAGCCAATTCTGACTCCACCATCGCATCTAGATTGTCATTTCGGTTGAAAATGACTATAAACATGCCTATACTTGTCAAAAGTTGAATCTGTGGCAAAAGAATTTTTCCCAAGGAGGTCATACAGCCTGTTGCACAAAAATCGAGGCAGATTTCAAATTTTTCTGCACGTAGCCTGAGGTAGATTTTTTGTAAAAAAAATCTAAAAAAAAAAATCAGATTTTTTTCACTATGTTAAATTTGATGGCCGTCAAACCATCATTCTACATGGCCATCAATGACAGCCATGAAACCATCAAATTTAAGCTCGCAAGTTGATGACGTCAGCAGGGTTTGAAAATCTTTAGCCTTCACCATTGAGCTTTTTGAATTTACAGTCTAACTTTAAACGATCATATCTTGCTCATTTTGGGTCCAAATTGAGTGCAATTTTTTTATTTTTTTTTGAGTAGAATTGTCTGAATATTTCTGGGTTTTTCTTAGTTTCTAGATTTTGGTCACAGACTTATCATAAATAGAAGGTTTTCATCATTGTACGTGTCTAATCCTCTATTTTGCAGCTTCCAAAGCCTCGTACAGGCTCATACAGTAACATTTTTAGTGCAATTTTTTTGAAAGTGCGTGATTTTTTATCTACATTCTAAATATGCAATCAGATTTATGATTTTTTGATTTTTTTAATGCTGACAAGTTTTGGGCTTTGTTGTTCTCTGACTTATCTTGTTGATTACAGCCTAACAGTGGTTTTCAGGATGTTTGAAAAGACTAAAAACATAGACTACTAATGAATCATCTTTTAGGTTGCCTTGATTGATAGTGTGCTACACATTGTGCTTGCATTTTATCTTGTTTTATTAAAATAAGAACCCACATGCAAGACTTCTAAAATGAACTTCTATTTGGTATTTTTAGGAATGACAATGATGTCAGGAAACTATGCTCTCGCCCTTTTGGGATGATAAAAAATCTAGAAACATTATTATCATTTTCTTATGTGTCTGAAGTGTCTTTTAGATTGTATTCCTAAGAATTATATGAACATATCCTCTCCCCTTTCCTTCGTGGATCTTGGGTGTAAGAGAAAATCATATAATTATTTTAGTGTGACCACCTCCCAAGTACTTTAATAGAGCCAGTGAGAGTGGATTGCCCAACCGGTAACAGGCTAAAGCCAAGCCCTTTTGAACTGGTATATAAAAAATGCCATTGCGATTAATCTCATAATGGACAGGTGTGAATTCATTGTGGCAACCGAAATCTCCTCAAGTACCCTAGTGGTGTGGTAAAGTCCCGACATTGTTAAGGTGAAATCCTTGCTTTGAAAGGATTGGGAGAGCCCCCTTAATTGGGAAAATGACTTGATCACAACCACCTGAATGGATGTCCTTACTACAAATTGTTGTTATAGTACCCAAAAACCCTCTATCTATTAGCGCGGAAGGCTAGAGACCGACTAAGATGTCCCACACTTTCACAGCTCTTAGTAGAGACAACAGTCCTTTGGAAAGTAATTCTCTTGGGATTCGAAGCTCATTGTGCCTGAGAAGTGAGTGCACATGTAAGGAGGAGCCCGTGCCTCAAAGCTTCTAAGTTGTCCGCTATGAGTAGACATGGCTGAACTTCGGTTCAAGTGGGAATTCAACAAATATTGCCCTGGCTTACCTAGGATTGTGGTGTCTTTGTTCTTTTTTTACAACAAACATTCTGCTTTATGTGTCTTGCATTGGTGAAGCATAAAAAAAAACATCTCAAACACTCAAATCAAACATCAAAATGATCAATGATTCCAAATCTACACTCTTAGGTGTTAAGCTGTCAAAATCTTGTCCAAGTTTATGCATCTACTATCAAAACGCTGAGAATCTATCAACTTGCTATCCAAATTGCTATTCTGCTGTGAAGGTACTGTCTGAATTTTCACACATCTACGTCCTCATCAACATCACTACTAGTTTTTCTTTTACTGCAATCTGTTGACAGTCTGACACATCGCTATTTCAAAATTTGACTTTGTTGTGCCATTCCAAGTGACCCACTATCTATTTCAATCTTATCATCTATGTCTGCGCTATCCTTATCTTGAGTTGCGAAAGCAGGTTCATCAACCTTGACTCAAGATCAGAGTCATTGCTACCTCCGTCTCAGTTGGACATTATCTCCTTTGTCCTTTGGTCCTGGACTTAATCAACACTTTAGATATCACTTCATAACCTGTCAGTCAATCAATTGATTCATCATACATTGTCTGCAATCTTCTAAGAAAGAGTATCTAGACAATCTTACAATGTCTAAAAGAAAAGAATAGATTCTTAGGGCAACTTTATTAAAACAACTTCAAACTTCAGGAATTGAACAAGAAGGAAAAGGATACTTCATTCGACAAAACATCATTAAGATCAACCTATCCTTTGCTATTTGATCATAATTCTCACATCTCCACACTTCCTTCCAACATGGATAAATCTTGGTATGACAATCCCATCTTTGATCAAGAACAATTTTATCACAATCCCATCTTTGATCAAGAAAAGTTTTATGACAACCCCATCTTTGATCAAGAACAGTTTTATGATCATCCTATCTTTGACCAAGAGAATGTAGAGGAAACTATGATAGAATCAGATGAAAGTCTCTTCTATCCGCAAAAGAAGGATATTGCAAGTCAAGAAGCATCTAATTATCCTTTAGAGATAATCTTTAGTCCTTTGGGACAATCTTATGAATCTGCATTGGCAAAACTTCTTGAGCATGACCTCATCACATTACCTAAAGTCACATCACATGGATTGAAGTTCTTAAGTAACTATTGTGCATATCATCAAAGCAATGAGCATAAAACTTCAGCTTTCATGGAGTTGAAACATAAAATCCAAGATCTTCTTGATGATGGCATAATTAAACTGAACAATCCTAATGATTTATCTAAAGAAGAACAAGATACTAATCTCAAGCATGATCGATTTCAAGAATCCATGTCTAGCAATGTTTCACATATCACATCTACTTCCTCCACCATTCCTCCATCTCCTAAAGCTTCCCCATCTCTATCAAGAATTGAGCCAACTGACGACTATGTTTTCTCTCAAGGACTACCTCTAAAAGATATCCAAGCTAATCCACATACGACTGCAAGTCCTTCTTAGGCTTCAATGATCATAGACCCCAATCTTCCTTGTGCTTCAACGCTTATCATGCCTACTCAAAATGATAGTCCATTAGCCTTTCAAGAATCCCTCATGCATATCAAAACTCCCACCTCATCCATAGAAGTGGCTCCATGTCAAGAGGAGAATCCACAACGTGAAGAAACAAATATCAGCGATGATCAAGATCAAGACACCATCCATCCTTATCCAATGGTTGACCAAAGTCACACATCTTAAGATTCTTATGATGATTTTATCATCCCCTTCCATTTCTTCCCAGAAGAAACTCTTACATCTCCTATATCTTATCCATCTCCCAAGAAAGATCAAGATATCCTTTCCACCATCTCTACTGAGCTTATTGAAAAACAAGAGAAAGGTACCCTTTGTACACCATCTAATAATCCTTGTCAAGATCAGAGCATCCCATCATCTCCTTGTCATGCTCTTCCATATCCAAAAACTATCATTCCTCAAAATCCCTTGCATAGCAATAAATCCAATCAAGCTTCAGATGCTCCTATCAAAATTACTCTTATCGAAGCTACTCATGCTCCTATTGATATACAGATGAATTCTAAAGAGAAGAGCCTTGGTCATGTAACTCACTCTAAAGATTTTGATATCCCTTCCACACCTTATATCCCTCTATTCAAACATAAGAATTATCCTTCACTATCCTCCAAATCCATCCTTGGTGCCTACATCCCAAAGCTAAGACTGTCAAACCTTCCATCTATATTGGGTCCTTATGTCCCTTTATCTACCATGCCTATCAATACTAGCTTGTCATCCACTTACCCTATCTCCTATCAAGATCAACAAAGACATACATCCTTGAATTATCCCTATCACCCAATCCATATGACCTAGTCATATCAACCTTATTCATCCATAATTCCTAAGTCTTTTGGAAGCAATTTGAATGTACAATGAAGAAATCAATAATACAAGAATCCACCTACATATGAAGATCACTATGTCCCATATAATCGATATGTGACTACAAATACAAAGGAAATATTCAAGAGACCAGATAGGTCCACTGAGAAAAGAACCAAACCAAAAAAAATATGGGTTCCTAAATCCATTATGAAATAATTGCGTTCTAAATCATTTGATACAAACAGAAAATCAAAAGCTATGTGGATTCCCAAGTCTCTTCTAAAGGACAATCATAATTGGCATCCAAGCTTCCAAAGTCTTCCACTTCATCTCCATCTAAAAATATCCCATCTTCTAACTCCATCTTGGGCACTCGCATACCACGATCCATATCCACTCATTAATCAATGTCTCAAGCTATTCCATCCACTTTTCCTCCATTCATCCACTACCCTTCAAGGGGTGTGTCAATGTTGATCTTATCACCATACCCTATCCAATATCCTGAACCTACCTCTTACCCATCCATCTCATATCCTTCCATCCCTCTTATCCAATCCATCACATAAATCCTTGGCTACCATCTTCCTTATCCTCCATATCATCTTCTCTACCATCGCCCTATCAACATCTTTGAGCATACTTTCAGCGGCCTTGGCCTATCATAAAATATACTTCAAAGGAGCACTATCCAAAGAGCAAGAAGCTTAAGTTCCTCCATAAATCAAAAAGTAGAAAAAAAAGAAAAAAAAAACATAAAGTGCCTTGGTGAAAACCTGGTAAACAGGCACCTTGGTAGCAAAAGTAAAGATAAATCAATCCATCCTATGGTGAAAACCACATCTTGTGGCACCTTGGATAAGTACCATGATGAAAACCTGGCAAATAGGTGTCATGCGTAATTCCTCCTACTTGCACTCTTTACTTGGGGGCAAGTTCCTTCCATGTCATCTTCTCCCATCATATCTTACATCCAACCAGCTCGTGAACATCCATGTTCCTTCTGCTGATCTTGACAAGGTTGAGCCTATCCATGAGCCTCATGCATCCTGACATTCATGATCCCTTCCATCAACCTATTTACTTTCTCTCATGCATACTACCCTATTGTGATCTTGCTTATCCCAAGCCTATCCTTCCTATCTCTATGCATTCCTATCATAATCCAAAACATACACTTATACCTCCATCAACCTTTATCCTGATCATAGCTATATTCTATCCTATGAAATTGACCCCTTGGTCTTGATCAAAATTGAAAAAAAAGTTCTTAGAAGTCTCTTGACATGTCCACTCTTTTGGACCACATACTTTTCATGACATCAGATCATTATCCTAAATTCTATACAACATTGCTCCATGAGCCTACATTGCTATATTATTTTTTTCCCTAGCTTGGGTAATCTTGAAGAGACTGTCCTTGAGGGTCACATTCACCCTCTTCATCCATCATTGGCTATTTGTCTCATACATCAGCTTTCTAATCCATCTGCAATGTCCTCCACCTTGCTAGACATTAGGGAAAACCATTGTGATCTTGCTTGAGATCGAGTAATCTCTAAAAATCTAAATATTGCAAAATCTCTAAAAATTCTAAAAATCGGAAAAGTCCTAAAAAATGATCATCTTGGTGCAAACCCAGCAATAGGCACTTTTGATGCATCCACCAAAAAATAAAATAAAATCTCTATTGAATATCTTTCAATCAACAGGTATCGGGGCAATCTAACCCTGACTCCTAAAGATTGAGCCTCATTCTGGGGATAGTCTTTTGAAAGGTGATAAATGTTCTGGTATTTGGGAAATCTAACCCAAATTCCTCGGAGTCAACATTCTCTTAGTTACCTTCAAGACACCAACTTACATGGATTGAAACTGGTCATACTCTCGGGGCAACCCTCCTGGTCTAGGGGGCATTGTCCTATCACCTTTTGGGATCTACTTCACGACAGTCACTAGTGGTTCTCACTACATCTGCCTATTGTCGCTTAGCTTATACTGAGTTCTCTCTCCTTGAGAATCTCCCTAACATCAGTCACTAGTGGTTCTCATTGCATTTGCCTACTGATGTCTAGCTAATACTACGATCTCTTCACTTGAGAATCTCTCTCATGTCAGTCACCAGTGGTCCTCACTGCGTCTGCCTACTGTCCCTGTACTATTGAGATTTCTTGCATTTGTTACAATTGGATTTGTACTCAACACTCTATCTATTGATACTTAGTCTTGAGGATTCTTTGCTTTACTTTGTGCATAGCTCTCGGTCACTTTCGTGACACTTTGGTTCCTTTGCAAACCCTACTGACTTGACATTTATTCAGTGCCATACATCTGGGGGAAACCAAAACTATTTCACCCTCATAACATACATCAAGTCAGCCATCACTACTAGGGGCATGTGTCCCCTAATCTAATTGCATCTTTGGTTTACACCCGAGTCAGTAATCTTGTCACTTCTCAAGGACAACTATCTATTGACACAAACTGGTGTTTCTCAACACCCCAATTCAAATAGTGTTTTTCAACACTATCTTTGGACACATATGTGTTTTTCAACACACATTGGATATCTCAAATGTAAACATCTATCGATAGCAATCCAACACAATGCACTCACAAGCACAACGGTGTTTTTCAACACCCCTATACACATACATATTCAAAAATTTTGAAACTGGCTGAGCTATGATTGAATCTTTCTTTGTATGTTGTCTGTTCTCATGGATTTCATTGATATTTTCTTTGTCTACTTCTTGTTGGTGTAGTCTCGATGATCCGGCAACGTCCATTAAATAGGGTGTATGCAATAAGAGCTCCCGCATTAAGGTGCAAAAGCCTCACATCCCTCGATCTTGTTTATTTGTATGCCATGGTGAGATCGGTACTATCTCCTTAACTATTATTGCTCTATTTTTTTATACACGATCACACTCATGGTTACCTTGGCTTTGAATGCCTCGATACTAGTGTACTCTTGCAATATCAACTGGAAACAATGTTCAGGTCATCTTGGCTTTTGTGCCCTGGTGCTTACGTTCATTTCCTACATTTTATCCGATGAAAGTCATATTCATAGCCTTATGGTCGCAGTGGCACCAGTAAGGATTGTATCAACTCTGATGTTCCAAAAATGATCAATGATGATAATTATACGATGGGTCTCACAACCGTGTCCTAGAAATTGCATCTAGCATATGATTGCATTTTCATTCTAGACTTGCATTGTGGCAACAATTCGATGCTCACTTCATTGCGTTCTCTTGGATTTGTACATGGAGGAGTTCTTCTTCAACATCCTGGCTTCATCATGACTGCACAAGTGTTTGATCCTCGCTCTCGCTCTTCAATTCCAAATGATTTGAACTAGAATCTAATTTTCAAAAGTGTTTTTTTCGGGATCGAAACCAAAATTTGACACTCCTATATAGCTCAAAATCGCATTGTAAAATTTTTGGGACCGACGCGATTAGACGCTTGTGCAGTCAACTTTCTGACGTCACTTTCTTGTCAGAATCTCCTCCTATCAACATTTTCTCAAATCTTTGACTCTTTTCATCAACAATCAACTCTAGTCAACTCTGGTCAACCCTAGTCAAAATTGGTCAACGAGACCTCGAAATTGCTCAAAATTAATTCTGGATCTTTATAATTCTTCCGTAATCTATTCTGAGTTCTCCTGGACCCTTGATTCAACATCTATCTGCAATTTCTCACTCTCAATCACCATTACATTTTGCTCCCGAGGGGGCAAGATGATTACATCATTGAATCTATTCCTATCAATCTGATCTGAATTCAAAAGTCCTCATTGCTAGGGGCATCTCATCACTTGGGTCATGTTCAGTTCTCATACTTCATAGTCAAAAATAGATACTCCACAATCAATAGAGGCATCTTTGTTCCTTGCATCTCATCATCTATTAGGTATCAGGGTAATCTAACCCAGATCCCTGAGGATCAAGCTCCGTTCTGGAGATGATTCTCAAAATCTCAATCTATTAAGTATCTAAGAAATCTAACTCAGATTCTTGAGGATCAAGCTTCATTCTGTAGATGATTCTCAAAAATCTCATATATTTGGAACTGGGCAATCTAACCTTGACTCCTAAAAATCAAGCTCAATTCTGGAGATGATTCTGAAACTCGATCTGACCAGTGTCTGGGAAATCTAACCTAGATATTGGGGGACTAAGCTTCATTCTAGAGATAGTCCTAAAATCTCTATTGACTATCTTTTTATGGATAGGTATCAGGGCAATCTAACCCTGACCCCTGAAGGTTTGAGCCTCATTCTAGGGACAGTCTTTTGAAAGATATCAATCTATTAGGTATCTAAGAAATCTAACCTGGATCCCTGAGGATCAAGCTTCATTCTGGAGATGATTCTTGAAATATTAATCTATTAGGTATCAGGGTAATCTGACCCAGATCCCTGAGGATCAAGCTTCATTCTGGAGATGACCCTAAAAAACTCTACTTGACTGGCATCTTGGCAATCTAACCTATACTTTGGAGAGTTAAGCTCTGTCCTAGAGATGACTCTAAAATCTTCATCAATCGATCTTTGCATCATCAATTTTTGAAATCTATTCTTCCGTGCTTCAGGCATCAGACTATTCTTTGAATCAATGTGCTGCTCGCACATTAATTCAAAGAGGGGAAAAATGTAACACCCCAAAATTGGCATCTTGCAACCCTAACCAATTTTGTTGCATTTGTCATTCTTCTGAATCATCAAAGTCCTATTGTACTATGCAATTCTGAGTTTGACTAACTCTACTCGACCTAAGTGTCAAATGCAAAAAATCTCAAATCTGCATTAATCATAAATTATATTTAATTCCTAAATATCAATCAATTAGCTAAATAAACCCTATGATTGAATTAATTTAATTATAAAGTCCTAGCACTTTAATTAAATTAAATTCACCCCTTTTAGCTAAAACACATGAAAAAGAATTAAATAAATATCCTCATTTCAAAAATTGAATTTAATTATTCAAATAATTGAGAAAATGTATTTATGAGGTCATATTCTATTTAATTAATTAAATATTCTCTCAAAAATCTTCTCTCCTGTTCAAGAATAGAAACTTTGAATTAACTGTTCTTTAAAGAGAAAGAAAATAGTTAAAATAAAAAAGAAAACAATTAAAAGAAAAGAGAAAACAATTCATTCTTTTCTTTTAAAGAAAACTTGCTAATCTGAATTGGATTTTCTATCTATTTTATATCAAAAAGGAAACTTTCTATTCTGAACAGACTCTGAGTCTATAAAAGAGCTCCCATTTCTCAGTCAAACCCCAGTCATTTTTATGCATTGTTAGAATAAAGGGTTGTGTTAGTAATAACTGAGAGGGGGGGGGGGGGGGGGG
>MU225808.1:3530201-3545412 GCA_018584345.1 Thuja plicata | reverse complement strand
ATCAGTGGCCTCAAAAATTTATCCAATTTAAACTTTAATCCACCAATCAGTACTTCTCCAATTATTAAGTCCCTACAAGATGTATGCCTTTGAAATACTTGAAACAAATAACTGTCTGTCGGTTTACATTGTCTGTCCTTATTCTCCTTGATAACCGATAAGTAGTAAAATGTATTTACCGATACTCAGTAAATATGTAGAGTATACCAATCAATCCATAAATGCATATGTAGAATGTAAAACACTAATGTAATAAACCAAACACATATAACACAAGGATTTTAATGTGGAAACCCTGTTAAGGGAAAAAACAACTGGGACCGGTACCCCAAATTTTCACTCTTCTGAAGTGAGCCCTATTAGGAGCCAACCCTGTTAAAGGTTACAAACACACGGTTAAGAGCGACCTTGTTAGATGATTTTTATACATAGGTTGTCACTTAGTATCTGGCATCTATGCTACCATCCTTGAATTAGTCTCATGACTATCAATAGGCTTTATGCTAATCTTACTACCATCCTTGAATCAGCCTCCTTCTTAGACTGTTAATAGGCTTTAGGTAAGACCGATGCTACTATAATGAGTCAACCTTTTGGTAATCTGTTAGGATATACCTCAATTACAAAAGACTGTTAAGTCCTGCTCAGTTAAGAGACTTAATGCTTCAATGGTTAAACTGAAACAAAATGACCTGTTTCTAATGCAACTGAATTGCAAATTTTCATATCTATTTACTTACAATATATTTTTGATCAATGTATCAATTCAATTCCTTTGTACTTAACTCTTTCTGCTCTATGATGCTGTGCTTTTCTATTCGTCGATGTCTGCAGAATTTCTTTAGCTCTTCCTTAGCTTGATTGATCAGGACTGCATGAATTTTTTCCTTCATCAGTTTCTCTTCAGCATCTTCTATCAATTCACTCCCCCGTGTATCTGATTTCTTCCTCATGGGAATGAATTATACTTGTCTCTTAAATAGACATGATATTCCTTAATTCTTGGTTCTTGATTCTTGGCATGGAAAAAAATCCAGCCAAATTGATTTGCAACTTTAACTCCTATTTTATCTCGTAGTTATCTTCTTGCCAACTGTACAAATCATTTACTTAACTATGGTCAATTAAAACAAATCAAACAACCAATTAAGTCTATCCTTTAGTTCTGCCAGCTAGATATTTTGTCATTTTTTGATCTCTCTGTTCTGTCGGTCAACTTTGCAGTTCGTTGCTGGTGACAACTACCAGTTCTGTTGGTGTCGCTTCAGTTAGCTTCGGGATCTCCATCCGTCAGGCATCATTGGATCTTGCTCGTTGGGCAACACTATTTTTAGCTCGTCGGGCATCCTTTGATTCTACTTCGTCAGGAAACACTATCTTCTGCTCGTCGGGCATCACTGTGACTTTATCTATGTCTTTACCGATGGTGTGCACTTCGCCGGTGTAGTCTGTCACTTGGTGAATACTTGACTTTTATGCATTACTGAAAGCATAAACTTTATTCCATTGATTCTCTGAAGTCTTTGGCATTATGTATATGACCATACAGATGATATCAAGTTGACATCAATGACAATACAAACCATTAACTAATTTAATGTCTTGCATCATCTTCAACTTAACATTATCAAACATTCAATCAGTTACATGTCATCAGGTTGCTGCTACATTTAGTTCATAATCTCATTTCTAGTTAAAAATCTCATTTGCAATAGATTAATGTCTATTTCTTAGATTAATTGCATTGCAATCATGTCTTAGTTTAATCCCATTTCAATTCTTAGATTAATCTTGCATTGCATTGCATCCATGGAGAAAAATCCTTCGTTCTTAGATTGGTCTATGGTTGTGAGACTCTCATTCTGAGAGATATTCGAAACCCCATCTAGATAGAAGGCAATAGGTTGAATCATACAAACATTTAGGATGAATAACTCATATTCACTTCTATATGTGGCTGATGAATAAGGACTATGTTGAAGTGTATGGTTAAATAACAAGGCCAAATTTACCGTATACAGTACCTGAATTAGCTAGCCAAAATTTTGATAGATATCTGTCTAACGTTTGACATAAAATAGTCTATCTATTGACTAGTATGTGTCAAAATTTAGTGTTGTGGGTTTGGCATCCTGGTCGGATAGGTCAAACGTTTTGACAGACATTGGTCTAACGTTTGACACAAAATAATCTATTAATCGACCATTCTGTGTCAAAATTTAGTGTCATGGGTTTGGCATCTTGGTCGGATAGGTCAAACATTTTGATAGACATTGGTCTAACGTTTGACACAAAATAATCTATCTATCGACCAGTCTGTGTCAAAATTTAGTGTCGTGGGTTTGGCATCCTGGTCGTATAGGTCAAACATTTCAACAGATATTAGTCTAAAGTTCGACGAATAAACTTGTCATTTGTAGATATTAATTTCAACCAAGTGTGGCATAGAACATTCAACCTTAAGTACGTTGTGTCAAACATTCAACTAGAAAAATAGCGATGAAATCATTTGTGGATCGTTCAACCAGTATTAGTAGAAAATTAGACAAAATAAAGGTTGAAAATTGACCTCAAATATATTAGTGTACATCGACACAAACAATAATCTAAGTTCCATTGGTCAAGATAATACATGAACCTGCATTCAAATTCTATCATGAAATCAACAAAATTAAGAATTCACTTGTAAAATACTTTAATTAATTTCAAAAATCCACACACACCATGCATTTTCCATTTGAGATAGAGTTAGAAATAAAACTTGTTAATCTATCGTAAGTACAATAATCAAATACTAAGTGGTGTGTGAAAACCTAGATTTTTCCAATCAACCATTACCGAGAAGATAAAATTCTCCTCCAGAAACACACTCCTGCCTTCTATCCTACCAAATCCATCAAACCACTAGATTGATCATCAGCAAGTTAGTCCACAAATCCAAAATGTCTTTCAATAACCATCCATAAAACATCATAATATCCACCTTAAGTCATATAATATTTTGTGACATTAATCTTCGAATACAACGTCAAAGCATTTAAATTATATGAACCCACATTTATTTCCACAATATCCATAATAATTTCCAACACATGTAACATAATCACAAAGCATAACAACTTTGGTCAAAAGTATCCGACCAAGTCAATAAAGTCCATAATGTCGCTAAGAGTCCCAAATAAAAACACATAATAGTATCAATGTCTGAGCATATAACATGAGTAACTGAAAATAAGAACATATATAAGTCTAATCAAATAACTACAGAAAAGATCTATGCATGTTATCCGCATCCTCCCAAGTAGCACTATCAACAGATAATTTGTGCCACTGGACCTTATACTGTAAAACATCTTTGTCACGCACCCTGATGGTACATTGATCAACGAGGTGAGTAGGCTCCACTAGCACCACCCCCGGATCCTGAACCTGCAATGCACACCAATCTAAGATATGAGATGCATTTGGATGATAGGGTTTCAATAAAGAAACATGAAACACGTTATGGATTCAGGCTAGAGCGAGCTGTAGAGAAAGTTTGTAAGCAATGAGGTTGATCATCTCCAAAACATCAAAAGGACCCACATATCTCGGTGCAATCTTGGAAGACTTGCCAAAAGTAATTAAGCTCTTATGTGGTCTCACACACAAAAATGCCTTGTCCCCTTCTTGGAAATTCCTGAAAGTGCAGTTCCTATCCGCATAACTCTTCTGACGATCCGCTGCTTCGTTCAATCGAGCATGAATCAGAGTCATTCACTCCTCCATCTCTCTCAACAATTTAGGACCAATAATGATCATGTCTTCTACTCTATCCCAACTGATAGGAGCATGACATTTTCACCCATATAGTGCCTCAAATTCTGTCATCCCCAATGAAGTATGGTAGGAGTTGTTGTAGGAAAATTCTACCAATGGAAGATACTCTTCCCACTTGTATTGATGATCCATGCAATATATTCGAAGTAAATCCTCTACGACCTGATTTACTCTCTCAGTCTTCCCATCAGTATGAGCATGATAGGCTATGCTAAAATTCAGCTGTGTACCCAAGGAAGCATTCAAGGTTGTCCAAAACCATGAGTTCATCTATGTATCTGTATCAAATATAATAGTCTCTGGTACACCATGCAGTCTAAAAATCTCCTGAATAAACTTGTTGGCCAAAGCCAAGGATCCTTCTCTCAAACTCCCTGGAATGAAATGAGCTACCTTGGTTAGTTTGTCAACTACTACCAAGATTACATCATGCTTGCGTCGTGTCATGGGTAAACCTTGGATAAAATTCATACTAATGACTTTTCATTTGTATTTTGGTATATCATGAGCATATAAAAGTCTTGTTGGGTGAACATGCTTAGCCTTAACTTGTTGTCATTCTAAACACTAGGCTACAAAAGCTATCACATCATGCTTAAGCCCTGACCAAAAATATAGTGGGCTCAAATTGGCAATCATCTTGTTTAACCCTAGATGTCTTGCAAATGGAGTGAAATGCATCTCCTTAAGTACTACCTTTCGCAACCCTACTCGGTCGGGAATATACATCTGGTTCTGGTATCTCATAATACCATCATCCTCAAAAGAGTATCCATCAAAATGGTGATCCGATGGATCAATGTGAAAGGCTAAATTAGTTTACCATCTCATAATGATCATCACTTGGAAGCTCCTGCAACACATGATCTCTCAATTATGTCCTAGAAGTAGAGATAGGTACAATATCTCTTCTCTTACTAAGAGCATCTACCACTCTATTCTCCTTGCCCTTAATGTACTCAATGTTGAAATTATACTCACTCAGAAACTCCAACCATTGTCTTTGTCTCACATTGAGATTAGGTCATGTGAAGATATACCTAAGTCCCATGTGATCTATTTTCAACTCAAATGGCTTACCCAAAAGGTAATGTCTCCACATCACTAAAGGATGTACAATTGCTTCCAATTCCAAGTCATGAGGTGCATATTTAATCTCATACTGCTTCATCTTCTGTGACTCGTAAGCCACTAACTTACCCTCTTGCATAAGCACACCTGCAAGACCTTCACCTGAAGCATTTGTAATCACTGTGAAATGCCCATTTAGATATGGTATAATCAAGATAGGAGCGGATGTGAGTTTCTATTTCAAAAAATGGAAGGCTTGCTCACATACATCAGTCCACTTGTATATTTTCCCTTTCCTCTGAAGGGATGTAATAGGTGCGGCAATCTTGGAGAAACCCTCCAAAAACTTCTTGTAATAACCTGCGAGTCCCATGAAGCTTCTAGCTTCACTCACATTCTGTGGAGCTGGTCACTCAAGTATGGCTTTAATTTTTGTGACATCTACTGCAATTCCATCTACAGAGATAATGTGACCCAAGTAATGAATCTCCTTCTGATAGATAGAAAAATTAGTTAGCTTCCCATAAAGCTTCTTATCTCTAAGTCATTGTAAGACTATTCGTAAGTGTTCCTCATGCTCCTCCATAGTCTTGGAATAAATCAAAATTTCATTAATGAGAATCTCAACAAGCTTATCCAGACAATCTCTAAACACACTATTCATCAAGTTCATAAATGTTGTAGGTCAATTAGTCAATCCAAAAGGTAAGACGACAAAAATCATAATGTCCATACCTTGTCCTGAAAGATATTTTGGATATGTCCTCTTCTTTGATTTGGAGTTGATGATATCCAGATCTCAAATCAATCTTAGAGAACACAGTTGCTCCCTTCATCTGATCAAATAGTTCATCTATTCATGGAAGCGGATACCTATTCTTGATAGTCACCTTGGTAAGCATTCTATAATCTATGCATAACTACAAGGTACCATCTTTATTCTTCACAAAGATAAATTGATCTCCCCATGGTGACACACTAGGGAAAATGAACCCTTTATCCAATAGTTCCATCAACTAAGTCTTCAACTTATACATTTTAGTGGTGGTCATTGTTGGGATTAATGGGAAGTATGTACTGAGAGGGGAGGGGTGAATCGGTACCTCTAAAACTTTTTGTATCCTTTAATCAATTAACCTTTGTAATCAATTGTATATCCATTCAATCTGATTTATACTATCTTGATGTGAGTTATATCATTTCATAACATTAAAATACATGTGAACATTCATAGAAATATTCATGAAAGTAATTTGACACACAACACAAGATATGATATCGCAGAAAACTCCTATAAAGAAGTAAAAACTATGGTGGGGATGACACCCACAAAATATTCACTATCTACAGATTGGAAGGGGCCGGTTAAGGCTTACAATTTTGATCACTTCTGATGATCTACTTTGTTAAGAGTATTGGTGGAGACCTGTTAAAGTCTACTTTGTTAAGAGCTTTAGCAACACTGTTGAGTGTGCACTCGGTTAAGAGATTTGTTGTTGGACTGTTAAATCCACCTTCCTTGAAAGGATTTTTACACTTTGCTCCACTTGTTAGAATTATAGAAAATTACAAATTGACCTGGTAAATGCAATCTCCTATTGCTAATATAGATCCAATTTAGTTTACATGAAAAATATTATCACCTAATTATGATTGAATAATACCTCTGATTCTCGGTATGCTATGTTCTTGGTTCTTGCTAACCAAATTCACCTTTTTTTGTTCATGTTCTAGAAACTCTCAATCTGATCCATAGAAGTGCTCATTTGATTCATTCATGTTTTCCTCTCTCTTCACATCATTAATAATGAATGATTGCATCATCTATTTATAGATGGATTGACTTCATCAAGTTTTGATAAAAACAATGTTAACTCTAAGATCAGGTTTACAACTTGTACCTATATCTCCTAGTCTATGTGTTTTAAATTAGTTAGACTGATTAAAGCACTTATATTCATGTATCTTGTCCCTAAAGAAATGGATTTAAAATAAATAAATATCCTATAAATAGAATACACTTGATTTATCTGACGTGGAAGTCAGATCCACTTTTTGCGGGTTGCAACTGACTTTCGGTTATGTCTGTCAGTCATTGTTGACTGCCATTTGGTTTTGTTCTGTCAGTTGCACTTTAACTATCTTGTCGTTCTGCACTGTATCTTGCATGTTGGGTTCCTCTTTATCTTTTTTTCTTTGCAATTTCGGTTTACACACTAAGTTGTGTCATCGGTTCTCTTTGCACTTTGTCATCTTTAGTTTGCTCAGTCCTGTGTTTCAGTGTATGCTTACTGAAATTGTTGTTTGCATACTAATGAAAAATTAATGTCATTAGTCATATGATAAGGAGCCTTGGATTGAGGCTCGGTTCCAGGCATTAAATCAATAGAGAAGTCAAATTCCCTCTTCGGAGGTAACTCCAGTAAATCCTCTGGAAAAACATCCTAGAACTCTTACAAGATAGGATAATCCTCTAAAATAGGAGGAGTGTTAAGATCTTTGACATATGCTACATACATCATCCACCCCTTCCTCTTTTCCTTCTTCAACTGCATGGAAAAAATATGCCTAAGCTCAAAGGGTCTTTTCTCACCCAAAAGTACTGATGATATACCTGAATCATCAAGACATTCAACTGCCTTGTCCTTATAGTTTAATAATGACTTATGTTTAGTCAACAAATTGATTCCCAAAATGACATCATAGGAACCTAATGGGGCTACATAAATATTTACTTGCGTCTAAAAGTTTGGAAGTTCTATCTCACTACAAGCCAAACATTGCTCAACCTTACGCTCTGCCCTATTTCCATATTCTACCATCCATGGTTTATACATATATCCAGGTCTAACTGATAAACAAGAAACAACTCTAGGATCTATAAAATTTTATGTAGCTCTTGTATCAATAAAAATAGAAACATTTTGGCCAAAGAGCTTACCTTCCAACTGGATCGGGGTATCCTGAAAGTCTGCCTGTCTACGATCAACCGCTCCATGAATCTGATGCTGAGTCTAGGGATCCTTCCCATCTCTATGATCTATACATTGAGGTCATGAACTGACATAATGGTCACCTCCACAAGTGAAACAACCACCCACTGGTCCTTTCCTACCCTTAGAAATGTTCCTCCTATTTTCATTCCTATTGTTGCCTCTATTCTGATATGGAGTTTGCATTCCCTTTACCTTTACCTCTCATATTTTGAACCTGCTATCATCCAGAATCCCTAAGTTGATTGTCCTAGAATTTCCTCTTAAATCCTTGAGAGGTATTAGTTCTCTGATTACCCTTTACTGAAATCACCTGCTACAATTTTTGTTCTTTCCTCAATGCCTTCCTAAAAACAAAGTCCATAGTTTTAGTCTCATGCATGTTGACTTCAGATCCTATCTCAAGACGTAACCCAAGAATAAATTTGTGGGTTCTAAAATTCTCATCCTGCTGGTACTATGGTACATACTTGAACAAGTGGCAAAACCTCTCATGATACTGAGTAACAGACAAAAATCCCTGTATCAAGTTCTAGAACTCAACCACTTTTTGGTCATAATATAACTGTGGTAACCACCTCTTATGAAAAAGTACAAGAAAATCATCCCAAGAGATCTCACCGGGTTGCATCCTCTTCTCTTCCATCTCATTTTTCCACCATGTACGAGCTTCTCCTGTCAATTGAAAAGCACCCCACATATCTCTAGATTCGCCATAAAGATTGTGAATGTGGAAATAATTTTCCATGGATACAATTCATTCCTCAGCCTCATCACCAATGGTCTTACCATTGAAGGTATGAGGTACAACCTTCTTGAGGTCCTTTCTTAGTTCCTTTGCTATTCTTTCCTTGTTATTGGGTACTGTTGCAGCCCTAAGATCAGCATTATGTTTCAACTTCTCTTCATTCCTCATATCCTCTTCTTCTTTCCTCTGAGCCCCAAGCCTGTGATCCTCTTCATGTTTATGTTGAGCTTCAAGTCTCAAATCTTCTTCCCTCTTTATTCTCTCCTCATCACCTGGTCTACCTCTCAAATCCTGCTCAAGCTTATCGACACACTCTCTTTGCTACTGCAAGAGATTACCCTGTTGGGTTAAGAGAGCCAAAATATGATCAAGTCTCTGGTTAGATTCACTATTCTGATCATTGCTAGAACTAGCCCATTTACTATTCCTGGTATCTATGGTGTCATATTATCTCCTGCACCAAGCATAAGTATACAACTTAGCAATAGAGGACCCAGGTCCCAATGTTTAAACACAACTCTGATACCACATGTAAAGACCAAATTTTCCAATAAAATCCAGATAAGATAAACATGCTAAAATTTCTCCTATGTCGATTCCATGGTCATATTCGGTTAATGCTAAAGACTAATCGAGCAAAAAGTTCAAGTAAATCAAGTAATCATGAACACAAAATTTCTATTTTTCCATGTATTCATTTTTAACATTACATAAAGAATATACAACCAAGATTAATCGACCATACTATCAAATTACAATAATTCCATAAAAGAATAAATTACAATGTTCAATATATTAGGATGTTGACCATCTCTATCAAATGCCTACATCATAATGGAAGGATAAATACAACTACATCATGTACAAGACCATCAGGCCATAAAATCAATATCATAAATGTCATCGAACAATTATCCATCTACATGCTCCATTCTCCTAAGCTATCAAACTCCTCTTCAAGTACAAATCTTGAGACGAGAGTGTAGTTTAGGGGCTTAATCCACCGAACCACAGAGTGGTTAGCTCCCCTGGGGCTCATCCTAAAATGAAGAGCACACCAACCCTTCCCAAGAAGTCTATCTCTCAGGACTAACATGTGTTACCAAGCTTTGGCCAAAGCACTTTTAAAACTAGACTTCTACTGGCAGGTAATGCAAAAATTAAATTACCCTTTCCTGGGATTCCACATCCTACACCTTCCTTTTCAATTTCTAATTTGACATAAAACATAAAAACAACACCACAACAAAAATACAATATAAAGATAATAAGTTTTCCTCATTTCAATTCTATTTCCAACTTTGATTTGTAAATTCATCTCTCTGTTTAAACTATGTAAGTCTGAGTTTTTGAATGAAAGGAAAGATCACATGATGAACAAAATAAACTCAAAATATTTTACATTTCCTAAGTGATCCTTTTTGATAAAATTTTCCAACAAGTTTTCCATATATCCTTTCTAAATCTCAAGTAAAACTTAGTTATTTTCAACAAACATTGAACTAACATGATGTTGGAATCTTCCACGGAATGAATTATATGCATAAATAGAGAAATGATAGAGTTTTTGGTAGCAAGAAAAAATATTTGATTGATGACTATTTTCTAAAGATAACTAAATTTTATGTCTCTTGTTCCGATTTGAACTCATTATCATAGGCCTACAGAAAGTTGACAGTCCAAATGAATACATTATATGTGGAAAGACTGGGATTTTCAAACTAAAACCTTTATTGTGCATAGATGGTTGTGTTATATAAATAAAAGAATGCATATTTCCTACAACCACTCGTATAAATTTTGTCACTCACAACAAAACAAAAAAAAACATTTGCACAATCACAACCACCAATACACAGTATTCAAATCAATTTAATAAATTTTTAAAGATCATTCCAGAATCTACGATGTAAATAAAAAGAAAAGAACCTGGAGTATTCAGAAGAATCCTATTGATCCCAAGATTCTAGCTAGCACTATAAAATACTTCTACTGCAACTCCACCTTCTTGCTATCACTTTTCTCTCCAAAATGCGATCTCATTCTAAAATCATGATTCCTCTCCCTGTGTACTGTGCGTGCTAGTTTTCTCTACTTTTCCAACGTCCAAAATCCCTCCTTTGCTTTATTTTATCTCTCCCCTTTTCATAAACATTCCTCCCAACTTTTGTCCTCTTCTAAATGTTGCGCTCTCCTTTCCTCAATCTGTCTACACCTTCCTTCCCAAAATATCTGATTCCCCCCCCCATTTTATCTTTTCCTCCTACCTCAAATTTTGCACCATCTCCTCCTTTATTCCTTCTGTCCTCTTCATTTTTTATTAGTTTCTCCTCCTGTCTTTTCAACCATCTCTCCTCCAAATGTTGCAAATTCTTTCCTTTTTTTAACGCCTACTCCTCCCTTGCATACATTTTTTTTGTCTACGTTTACTTACGCCTCCTCCTCCCTAAAATAAAACATGCCTCCTTTTGTAATTTTCCATCACAATTTTTGTTTGGACGTTTCCCCCAATGTCTAACATGTCGCGCATGTAGGAGCAGGTAACGATTTCACTAAAGTTAACTATCCCCTTTACTAATAGTCCAACTCCTCTATAAGCACGCAAATCCCCACTCAAAACTATCTTTTCCTTTTTATTTGGGAGCATTGAGGAAGGATTAACTCCACCTCAATACCAACTAAGAAATCTAGCTTAAAGCCACGTATTTGAATTAGAATAAAATAAATCAAATCTTCGAAATATGCAACCACACACACACATACTTCAAAGATAAAGTAAGAATATAACACATATTGTACTCATCAATAATAACATTATCATGCATAATTAAACTCAAGATAATGATTATTTAATCTTTCTTTTTTTTCTACACATTTAGCATTTTCTATTTAGGTTGATACCTAGGAAGGTGGAGTAAAGGAGGAGGCTTATGACAAGGACAACCTTGTTTGACCCCAATATCACTCCTAAAACATTCTAAAATTCAGATTTTGACTTTCACCTCTTTGTACATCCTATGAAAAACAACTCTGAGATGCATAGGAATCCCCAATTCTTCCATTCTGAGCCAAATCTTGTCCCTAGGAACAATGTCAAAAGCCTTTTTAAAGTCAAGAAAAAAACAAAAACCCTCCTCCTTTTTCTCCCACCCTTTTTTGATAATGTACCTTAGAGTGATAGAGTGATCAATCATTGAGTGTTTTGGCCTAAAACCAACCTTCCCTTTTGCGTGTTTATTATTTTCTTCCACCCATTTGCTAATCCTATTTTCTATCATGCTGCCAAAAAGTTTTGCAAAGAGGAGATTGATCAATATTGTCCCACAATTGGAGGGATTATTGACATCACCACTCTTAAAAAGTGGTATTGCAAGGTTGATTGTCCAATCTTTAGGAAACCCCTTTTGGCTGATATTGTTGAAGATTTCTGTAATGTGTGGTGCAAGGGTTTTCATACCCCACTTGAGATTCCCTTCTTGAAGCTCAACTAGGTCTTTTTCTTTACCAACACCCAACTTCTTAATATCTATCTCGACCTTCTTCACGATGAAAATATTTGTTGTATTTTTTACCAAGGGTGGTTGGTGCACCTAACCTTCTTGTTCATAGAGTTTCCTAGCATAATCAAACCATTAGGTGGTTGTAATATTATTTTCAGTTTGCTTCTTTCTTGGTTAGAATTCCTTCCAAAAAAGTTTGGGGTTATTTTTATCCAGGAAAATTAGGTCCTCTCTCCTTGTGAACATAAAAACATCTTTTTTCTTCTTTATGATCTACTTGCAAGCTTCAATGTCAAGGTTTGTTTTATTTGACTCCCTTAGATTTCTTCTAGCCATCTTTCATTCCTTATTGAAGCACACATTAGTTGGAAAACAATTTATTTCAGATTTTCTACTTTTTGTTCTCTTTCACTTTGAAAGAGCCTCATGGATTAGACTTGATAACGCATGGCTATTAACATCATGCATGTTAATATGCTTCCCCCTACAAAGTCTCTCAAGCGTATCCCTGAAGATGTTACCATTTTCTGAAGTCAAAATAATTCTACTCTAAGAAAGAGGCTGTTGAGGGCATTTATTTTTTGCCCCAAGCTGCCTATCCTCTGCCCACAATAGATTTATGTACAGTGGTCTATGATCTAATATGAGATCCCCAATTACAAATTCCTCAATTCTCTCATACAAATTATGTGAACATATTGCATAATCAACAACACTTGCTCTGTGATCAATTCTTTCCCAAAATGATTGTAACCTTTAGCATCATCTGAGACTCTTTCCCACTAATGTTTACTCTCAATGCCTTGTATGTGTGTATATATGATCAATTTCAAAGATCTAGTAGATGAACAAAATCAAGGATATTTTAGTTTTACATTCAAGCAATTTTTTATAAAATAAATTATGTCTGTTTAAGTTAAGAAGATGTCTAAAATTGAAATGGTTTATAAATTTGAAATCTTAGACGCAAAAAATTATAGAATATATTATTGAAAAAGGTGGTGCTCTAACTTTGTTTATATTTTTATCTTAGACAAGATATTCAAAAATGAAATGATTCTCAAATTTGAAATATTAGACGCAATTCGCAAAGGATGGTGATCTGACTCTTTTTAAAGTTGATATGAACAATCATGAAATGAATCAAAGGACTTTTAGACAACATTTTATTTCTTAAGATACTCTTAAATATGTTTGTGTCCATTTAATGTTGATTAGAACATCAATAAATTGAATCAAACATTAAAAAAAATCTTATGATAGTATCAAACTAAATGTGACTTTATTGGAGGTAAAAATAGTGGTTGAAATAGTGGAATATATTGGTGGTAAATGATTGATTGAAATTATCTATACTATCAACATGGTAAATTGTATATGCATTTCTCCAAAATGTAGATTGAATGGAGATTTATCATTTTTTTCAAGATTAGAATCATGAGATTAGAAAGATTGGTATTATTCATATTGTTAAAAGCCAAATGGAATTATAATTTGACTTGAGACAAAAGCTAATACTTTTAGAGTGGATAAATTGACGTGTTTTGGTTTGAATTAGTTTAAATTGTGATATTTAGCTGGGAACACTAGTAAAAAAGGAAACAACAATGAGAGAAAATTGCAAACAAATAAAGATGATTGCATAAAATCAGTGAGTACGTGGGAGAGGAGTATAGGTATATAAAGGACAAATGTCCTACCAATCACTCTGCTTAACTTGCCACAAGAGAAAAATGGCACATGTGCAAGTCACCTAAGCACTTAAGCATGATTGGACATATACACAAAGATGGTGCACAAAAGTGGCCAATTGGCAAAAATTGAGTAAAACATGCTCGTGTTATGAAAAAATTCAAACAAAATTATGGCAAAAAATGAACAAAACATTCTCATGTTATGAATAAATTCAAATAAAATGAATGGCTTATGGCTCAATTTTTTGAAGCTATAACACAATCGTGTTGTTTGAATAAAAAACACGTACATTTTTTTAGCATTCAACATATACATATGTATTTTATGAGGAAAAACATGTACATATTATGCTTAATAGGAAAAATAGATAACATATGGGAAGAAATGGTTGGAATCAAGGGCTTGATAGTCCTTTGGGGATTTTGTGTGGGGACTAGGTGTTAGAATAGGATATTGGACAACTAAAAGAAGTTTGTTAATCCATAGAAACATTATAGACTCATAGAAACACCATAAAATGACCAAAATACTTTTATTCTTAGGATTTCTTCATACTTCTTTGCAATTTCATTTTGAACATTGAGCAAACTTATTGGAATTCCTAAAACATTGTTGGCAAATGAGTGAATTTACAAACTCACTAACTCACTAACGCATCATGATATTTAACTTTTATTGACATTGCAAGCATGTAGTGAATGTTATTGGTGTTTCGTTGATTATGAAACCTTGAAAACCTCTAACGCTTAGCTTGTCAGCACTTCCAAAAGTTTTAAAACCTTTAAAAAATGTGATACATGAAAGGAGTACTTATCAATGTTTGAGGAAGTAAGAAAATCTATGAAAAAGATTGACAAAACTCCACACTTCAAAACCTTGTGAAAACCTTTTAGATATCTGCAACTTCTAGCACCTGAAGGGAAAATGGGGGATGATGAAGGGAAATACTTAGGCAATTTGACCAAGGGGGACCCACTTGAGTATTTTTTAGTGTATAGTCAGAAAATGGGTTCCTGACTTTGACATGGCTTCCTCCCTGATCTGTTCCTCTTTCCACTCCTATTTGGCTTGATTTCTGCATTCTGAATGGTAGACGGATGATTCCGGGCTTCAGGGTCAAGGTCAACATTTCAGGTCTATGTTGACCTTGACCCTAACCTAGGTCAGGGTCGACCTCGACCTTGAACCAGGGTTTAGATCCTGGGGTCTTCCAATTTTTGGAGGTCGGCCTTTGCAAAAAGTATTTCCCGCTTCCGGCTCGGCTATTTCGGGTTCCGAAGCATTGATTCTGAAATTATATTTAATATAGGTCCTCTCCTAGGGGTAAAGGCTTTAATGGGATTTAATTCTCCTATGTAGGCCTCCTTGGAAGATTGTGCCCTAAT
>MU225808.1:3511080-3524100 GCA_018584345.1 Thuja plicata | reverse complement strand
ATCCATTTCCATGAAGGAGATCCATTGGAGGCCATTGAAGGATTAAAGCTACAAGGCACCCTTTTGGTGATCTCTCCATCCACCTTCTTCCAAGCCTATTCCAAATTCAAGAACCCATTCAAGACTTTGTGTTGGAGATATACAAGCACAATATTGAAGACATCCTACCCTTCTACATTATACATTTGAAGCATACTTGTGGATTCAAGGATTCGAATCCGCCACAAGGACTTTTTCAAGAAAGGTGAATTTATGCATTTGCTTTGTTCATTTTTGCAATTTCAATTACATATATTTAAGGTTAATTCCTAAACTGGGGTTTGACCAAGGCAAACCCCTCCCCCACAACAAAACAATCTCCTTTTTCTTGTAGGTACAGGTATAGAATAGTGGATTTGAACCCAGATCTAGATACCCTTTTTGGAAAACTTTCAGGATCCGCGAACAAAGTCACTTTTGGATCTGTGCAGGTCAGGGTTGACATTATTGGGTCAAGGTTGACATTTGTGGGTCAAGGTCGACCTTTTTTATAAGATGACATTAGAACAAAAAATGATTTCTGGGTTTTGTTCATCTCTGCGTTTCGGTTCGGTATCAACTATCAGTTTTTCCAGAAACAGTCTATAGACCTCAGAAAACAACATTCTTTGATCTGCAATATTTCAAGGTTAGTGCATTTCTCAAATCTTTTCAATTACTATTTTACATCATTTCTATACATATAATTAACAGAATTTAAGGTATTTCCTTTGTCATTCTCCTTTCCAAATATTTGATTCATTTGTGTATTAACCCTTCTCTTGGGTTGATCAACTTGGATCTTCCATTTGTGCATTTGGGAATAAGGAAGGAGCATCTTATCTTCTCCCTAATCACAATTGAGATACATAATCAATTCAATTCAATCAAGGTTAAAAGAATCCAATACAATCTAGGTAATTCAAAGAACAATCGACATCCCCCATTTTCATATCTTACATTTTTAACAAACAAAACAAACAACATCTAAATCCTTTATCTTACATATTGGTAACAAACAACATAATTCCATTTTATATGTTATAGTTAGATTGGTTACGATGGAGTAAATAAGGTCAAAATGCATAAGGGGACTATGACCTGAGCAAAATTTTATGTGTTAAAATTTTAGGATATGAATATTACCTCAACACCCCAAGATCACATGTGAAAACAAAGATAGCCTTCCACAAAAGAGTATGCAAGAAATGAGATTCCTTGAAATTAAAATCTATTAGATATAATATAAAGTGTAAAATGATGTTACTTATATAAACAAGACCTGAAGTATAAAATTAAGAAAAATGTTGACACATGTCTTAATCCTATAGCATGGGTCAAGTTAGCATAAGAACTTAAAACACAACAGTAAATGCCAAAAACATAGATCTGATCATATGACAACAAAAAATTCTAGAAAGATTCCTTAGGACTGAAGTTAACATGTGAATATAACTCCACTAAGCAATCATTTAGGTACAAAACATTATTCACATCAACACCCCCTCCCCTGCCCTCCTCCTCCCCCTTAAGTGCAAATCAAGGAGGAACAAACCAATACAAACGGTGCAAATATGTAAGGATGGGTCCCAAATATGAGGCCATTTTAGGTACCCCATTTGCAAATGATCTCTCACAAATGGAATAAAGGAGAAAAGGCACTTGGGAAAAATCCCTCTCCTAAAGAGAGAATGCAAATGGAAATAATGTACAAGTTGATGAAATGAGTGATGAATAGAAGACTCATAAATAAAATTGAATCCTAATGCACTTAAGGCTATAAAACACTTTAGCAAGGAGGTATATATGCAAGTTAACACGTGAAATACCAAGATCTTGATTCTTCTCCAATGAAGAAAAAATCAATTTTTATTTTGAACGAGGTTCTCTTGGAAAAAATAATAGAGTGAAAATATCTCAGGATATACTTCTCCAATAAGTTTAGATGGAAAATTTTGAAAAATTAAGAATTTTGGGAGGTTGGAAAACTCTTTATTCTTTACAAGGAAAGATTAAGTCTATGTTATTTATGGGCTTCAAAGACTATCGAAGTTTAATTTGGGCTATCAATAATCTTGTTGGTGCTTTATGGTTGTGAAGTGTGGACTAATAACACATGACAAATAAAATTGAAGGAAAATAAAGAGGATTCAAAAGTACCTAATTACAAGAAAAATCAAATTAAAAGCTTTAGCTCTCTATGAGGTTCCTCTAGCAGAAACATTTATCTTCTTTATTGAGGTAATAACTATGGTTATCTCTTGGGATGTTTAAAAAAATGAATAGATAGAGACAAAGATGGCTTAAGATCACCACTAAAGAAGTATTGGATGATAAAAATAAGTTTTGGATGAAACAAAGCAAGAAATGGATAAACATCTAGAATATAAACTTCAATGCATATCTAAACAAGAACGAAGACAAAGACATTTTTTATGAATAAGATCTTCAAAACTATGTTGAAAAAGGAGTTAAGGAGAGAAAGAAGATATCATATAAATGAATTTAACTCTAAAAATGATAATTACCAAAAGAGTTAAAAGATTTATATCGGATAAAATAACACTTAGAAAACAAAGATGTTCTTGACACATTTGAGGAATAATTTAGATTATCTTTTAAATCTTAGATGTAAATCAAATATATGGAAGTGATCAAAATAAAAATAAGAAAAAAGAAAACATGTTTTCTAAACAATTAGAAATACTTTATTCTAAAATGAGTTATTAAATATTTTAGGGAACACTCCAAATACATTAATTTACACTTAATATTTGATCAAATTAACAATATTTTATTCGTTGATAGGCATTTGTGTGGGGTTTATTAGATGAAAATTTATCATCCATCCAAAAAATAGTCTTTATGGCGGTGTTTTTTGGCTAGTACTTATTAAATATCGGCCAAAAATGCCACCAAAAGGTTGTTTTCCAAATGGCTGACAATTTTTTGTTGATAGTGGCCATTTGCATTGATGTATTCGTACTTGGTTAGGTGTTGGGCATTTGTATTTATGTCTTTTTACTTAGTTGGTATGGTGAAAATTTTGTGGGTCGATGGTTTTCCTTTTTCGCATTTGTGAATGGTAGTATATAGGGTTTGCCGAGTCTAGTTGTGTTACAAAGGGAAACCATTGTTTATATTTGTGAAGGGCGGTGGTTAGGGTTTGTTGTAGGGGGTGTATTTGGTGAGGAAAAGTCAAAATGTGAGGTTTTTCAACTCTTCCTTGCTTCTTTTAGACTTGGTTATTTCGGTTAATGTGTTTTAGGGTTTTTAGTTTGCATCAGTTCATTTGAATTGCAGAATCACTGGTTCTGTTGCCTAGGAATTTTTTGTAGATGAAGAGACCAAAAGTGAGGTTATTCAAGTTTTCATCACTTGTTCTAGACTCATTTTGGTTAATGTATTGTATTGTAAAAACCCTTCGTCATGCTTGGAAAAATACTTTTGGGTTTTCAATTTGAATCTCGCTTCATTTCATGGTTGGCAAAAAAATTTAGGGTTCGCAATTTGCATCACTTTATTTGAATTGTAGAAACATGCATTTGACTGTACATTTATTTTTGTTTACTAGGTTTATTCAAATATTCTTCTCGTGACTAGGGTTTTTTTTGTGGGTTTTGAATTTGCATAACTTCATTTTGATTACACAAACAGTGTATTTTTACTGGGTTTATGTAGTAGTTTGGTTCAAATGTAATAATTTATGTGTTTTGAATAAGTAATGATATTTCGTAGAAAACCCCTTTAGATGGTTGACAATTTTCTTACAATTGAATACATATATAAAATATTTTATAATATGTGTTCTTATATTATTATTGAATAATTACATTGGTGGTGAGCATTTGTATTAATGTCTTCGTACTTGGTTGGGCGGTGGCCATTCACATTGATGTCTTCGTACTTGGTTGGTATGGAAAACATTTTGTGGGTTGATAGTTTTCCTTTTTTGCATTTGTGAATGACCATGGGTAGGGTTTGCAAAGCCTAGTTTTGTTGCATAGGGAAACCATTGTTTTTATTTGCAAAGGATGATGGTTAGGGTTTGTTGTAGGGGACATATTTGATGAGGAAGAGTCGAAATGTGAGGTTTTTCAAGTTTTCCTCGCTTATTTTAGACTTGGTTGTTTCAGTTAATGTATTATAGGGTTCTTAATTTGCATCACTTCAACTATAATGAGTGTGAACCACTGCTTAAGCTCACATTAATTCCTCTTGTGTATATATACATGTATGTATATATGCATGTATATATAGATAGATATAAAATTATACATATCAAACACACACACACATATATACATATACATATACATATATATTAAAATATCATGCATTGGCAGTCATGATTAGCTTTGGTTCACCAGGCCCTTCGGAAAGGCATGTAATAAGATTTCCATTTATAGTCAATGTAATCATAGTTTATCTACACCTAAGTTATCTTCGTCCTTGGTGTCCTTTATGAGGAAAAATGATAGTATGAAGAAGCAATAAGGGTAATGTATGAGTCAACATTAGAATTGATCACATGATGACCAAGGAATAATATTAGGGAGTGACAACATGGAGCATTTATACTTTATTACACTTTGCAAGGCTTGCACATTTTTTGCTTCTCAACTACTAGGTATGTCTTGGAATTTGGATTGTTGATTTGTGGAAATTATTTATGGTTTAAATGGAAATAATGTTCATTTATCATAAAGAGAAAAGATAGTGTCAAGAAAGAAAAATTATTTATTTATTTTCACTAGTTTTTATAGCAAGTACGAAGATATCAATGCAAATGCCCACCGCCAATGAATTTTGCTTCTCATTTTGAAATCAAGTTCAACAGTGCCAATGAATTTAAAATCAATATCATCGTTAGTGGAGTCATCCTCTTCCTCTTTCATGTTAGGAGGATAATCAGGTTGAGGAAGAGAATGATATCACTAATGATGAGGTTGAGGATAAGTTAGATTGAAAGCACAAAATATCGTACCCCTATATGTAAATAAGCTCAAACAGTTGTGTTATATTTTTTATAAACATATTTAGTTAAGCAAGAGTCAAAGCACATAATAGATTTTACCAAATAATGTGTATTATAAATTCTATTAGAATAAATGAGAGGGGGGTGAATCAGTGACCTCAAACTTATTCCAATAAATTAACCCAAAAAATTATTACCACAACATAAGCCTCTAGTTATCTTCAGTCCTACAAGATGAATGCCTTGAAATAATCTCAACAAATAACTATTGCTCGGAGTTCATTGTTAAACCTTATTCTCACTGTTTACCAATTAGCAGTCTTTCAATTACCAAAATACAGTAAATTACTTAGTGTATACCGATCAATCCAGATTAGTTATTTGTAGCGCAAAACACTAAAGTAATGACTCATAAACACATTGACACATGGATTTTTAGCGTGGAAACCCTGTTAAGGGAAAAATCACTTGGGACCGGTAACCCAAATTTTTCACTCTTTGGAAGTGAGCTAGGTGAAGAGACAACCCTATTAAAGGTTACAAACACACTGTTAGGTGTGACCTTATTAGAGGATTTAAATAGAATAGTTTGTCACTTGATATCTGGCATCTCTATGCTACCTTTTATGACCAAACCTTGTGTAGTTTGTCACTTGGTATCTGGCATCTCTATGCTATCTTCATGACCAAACATTTTGATAGTCCTTGGTATGTATCTCAATATATAAAGGATTCTTAAGTCCTTAGTTAAGAGACTTTCTGATCCAATGGTTAAATTGAAATAGTAAATGATCTGTTCACATATACAACTATACTTTGTAGATTTTCAGATCTATTGTAAGCTCATAATACCTTTCTGATCAATGTATCTTTTCAATACCTTTGCTCTACTTCTTTATGCTCAGTGATGATGTGCTTCTCTGTTGCTTGGTGTCCACAAAATTATCTCTTTTCTTCATCTTGATTGATCAAGAGTGTATGGAGTTGTTCTTCATCATTTTCTCTTTAGCAACTTCTTTCTCTATTCACTCCCCTAATTCATAAAGAATTAGATTATCTCTTTATAGACATGATTTCACTGTTTCTCAATTCTTGACTTTCTTGTTCTTGGTGTGATATGCAATTCTATCCAATCTTTCTTTAAAGCTTTACTTCAATTTTATCCCGTAGATTTCTCTTTGACAACTAGAATAAAACAAATTTAAATATTTCTCTTATCTTTGGCTTTAACTTGTCGATGAAACAATATTAAAAACTAGTTAACTCCTTCTTTAGCTCTTGCCAGCTAAGTCTTTTGTAATTTCTAAACTTTAGTTATTTTCAGTGTTTTAACTCTTTGTTAGCTTCGATCAACACTTCAGTTCTCCTCGGGCATCTCTGTCGGGGTTTTTTTGTCTGTCGGGTATCACTGTGATTCTGCTCGTCGGTAATTCTTGTGAATCTTCTCGTTGGTAATGCTTATGATTTTTCTAGGGTATCACTGTCACTTTCCTCTTAGGTTTCTCTATTTTTCAGGGTGCACTATCTATCGATGTTTGTAGTCACTTAGTGAATACTAATCTTTTATGCATTACTGAAAGCATAAACTTTGTCTTTCTGGTTCTCTGAAGTCTTTGACACTATGTATATAACCAATCAGATTATATCAAGTTGACATCATTGACAATACAATACATTAACTAATTTAATGTCTTGCATTAACTTTCTGCAGCTTGGTGATCATCAACTTAACATCTTCAAGCATTCAATCAGTTATAGTTCATCAATCTCTCCCTTTGGCATTGCTGGAAACACACTACATTATTATACTATATTATTACTAATACAATATGAAATATATCAGTTGTAGTTCATCAATCTACCAATCTTATTGTTTTCTTTAACCAATACAAATGTCTGGCTCTCGATAAGCTCATATAGCTTAGATTTGTTTCTTGCAAAGTGCTTCTCTTCAATCTTCAATCCCTTCACTAGATAGATGTAGAAATCTTTTGATTCTATTTTTGATTTTGTCTCTCCCTTTGAATGTTCCTCTTCTTGATCATCTATTTTTCCTTTGACAACAATATAGATATTTTCTCTCCCTTTTGATATTCTCTCCCTTACAGGTTACATCTCTCCCTTAGGATATTCTGATATCTCATATGGATAATGGATATAATCTCTCCCTTTGACAACAATGCGAAACAATCCTTTCTCCCTTATAATAAACTCCTTTAATTTCCTTCTCGATCAGCAATAGAATGACTCTGGTGCTCAGTGTAGATATGTACCTTGTTGTGTACCGATGTATCTTTGCAGTCCATATTTTTGCTTGCATCAACAATGAATGATCTTATGATTATGTGTAGGCTGATGCAGCCTCCTAGTTAGCTTACTGGCCAATAGATAAGGGTTGGACCCCTAGTCTCTTTCTCAGGTACTCAAATGTATCTTTAGGCAATGGATTTGTAAATATGTCAGCTAATTGTTCCTTTGATTGAACATATTCTAGTATCACCTCTTTCTCTTGTACTTGTTCTCTTAAGTAATGATACTTGATTGCAATATGCTTAGTCCTAGCATGCATGACTGGATTCTTAGAAATGTTTATTCCACTATTATTATCACAATAGATAATAACTAGTTCAAGAATTTTCATATTCATACCTTCCAGCAACTATTTGATCCATGCAATATTAGAGCAGTTTGTAGCAGCAACCACATATTATGCTTCTGTAGTAGATTGTGAGATGCATCCTTTCTTCTTACTGGTCCATGTGACAAGTTTGTCACCCATGAAGAATGCTCCTCCAGTTGTTCTCTTTCTATCATCTAAGTTTCCATCCCAATCAGCATTTGTATAGAATTGAAGCTCAAATTTGCCTTCTCTTTTGTACCATAAGCCATAGTCTTCGGTTTTATTTAGATATCTCATAATTCTCTTGACAATAGTCATGTGTATCTTTGAGATTAGCAGAGAATCTTGAAACTATTCCAACTGCATGTGCTATATCTGGTCTAGTATGAACAACATACATTAGTTTTCCAATCATTGATCTATACAAGGTCTGATATACCTCATTTGACTTATCTTCCTTTGTTAGCTTGCATCTGGTTGCCATAGGTGTTCCAACTGGCTTGGGATCTTCCATTTTTAATATCTTCAATACTTCCTTGATGTATTTGGATTGTGTGACATATATGCCTTTATCTTGTTGAAGAATCTGTAGACCAAGAAATAATTTGATCTCCCCAAACATCGACATCTCAAACTCTTTTCACATTTCAATAGAAAAGGATTTACATAACATGTCATTACCCCCAAATATGATATCATCAACAAATATCTCAGAAATCAAAATATTTCCATCAGTATCTTCTTTTAAATATATATTTATATTTTCACTTGTTCTTATAAATTCAATGCTTATGAGATAGGAGTGAATTCTTTCATACCAGGCTCTCGGTGATTGTTTTAAACTATACAAGGCTTTGTGTAATCTACAAACCATGTTTCTCTTGTCAGGATCAACAAACCCTTTTGGTTGTTCAATGTATACCTCTTCTTCTAATATTCCATTTAGGAATGTAGATTTGACATCCATCTGGTATACCTTGAATCCTTTGAATGCAGCATAAGCAAGTAAGATTCTTACTTGGTGCAGGAGCACCTAGGTAAGGCTCTTTGGTAACCTAAAGTTTCTAGAGTTCTTTTAGCTTTTAGTGGTTCTATCCAAACCACTAGTTAAATAATAGGACTAGAGGTGTCCTAAGGTGTGTGTTGGAACTTTAGGGAAGGTCTTTTCAAGTTTGTTTGGTCTTTTAGGAAACAAGTGCCAATTTGGACCCTAATTGCCAATGTTGTGGCAATGGTGTAAACCAAGAACATAGGGATAAAATTTAGAAAAAGAGTGTTTTAGGACCTAATAGAGGTAAGAATGGTCTAACTAAGTCTACTATGATGTGTTCATGGTCTTAGAACAAAGTTTGGAATGAACTTCCTAAAATTGTGGAAAGTTGTCAAAATTGTCGATGTTGTCATTTGACAACATTGACAACAATTGTGCAAGAAGAGCATTTTCGATGAAATGGTTATTGTAACTATCTAAAACCATCATATTAGGGATGGGGAAAAGTATAAGAGGCCTCCCTTGACCTGTAAGCAAGGTTGGTGAACATTTTGAAAATACAAGATTTTTTGTGTGTGCATTTTCAGAGCAAATTAAGTGTGTTTTCTTGTTTTCAGTAGGTAGATGGATTAGATCTCAGTATGCATCCATTGATTAATGTAGGATAGGTTAATTTGAGATTCTATGTAGAGTTATTTTGAAAATTTGTAGTGTTTAACTTGGTTTTGTTAAATTCTTTGTGTTTTACCCTGTCGCTGGTCTGAACCAGGTAGGTTGGACAAATGGGGTCTTAACTCAACTTTCCACCATAGATTCTGTACAGGCTCTTGGCATGGGTGAGGAGACTCCATGTAAATTATTTGTATAGAAGGAGGGGCCCAAGAAAGTAGTTTTTCTATTTTTGCAATGATGCCCTAGGCGAGCCTATTGTGCATGGCTAGGGACTAAGAAACATTGCAAGTGATGCAAGGAGGGTTGAATGCATTGGTAGTTTCAACTAGAGATCATGGAGGGATAGAGTAATGTATGTAAGACCCCAAATTTGAAGGAGAAGGTTGGAGGAGTTGTCTGGTGGATTGAAAGAACACTTTTGTGTTCAGACTGTCAAAAAGCCATAAAACCCTAATTTCTAGGCATGATAGTAGGAAGGGTTGTACGGACAACTTGAGGACTGTAGACCTTGAAAATCTCAAAGTTCTTGATAAAGGGTGTTTGAATCCTAAACCCTTTTGGAGGCTTGTGTGGGAAAATTTCAAGTTATCTGCAAATTGGCAAGAAAAAGGCCTAATTGGCTTGTAACCCTATTTGGGGTAAGAAAGATGCATTGTGAAACACTCGATGGTTCTGTGTTTGTGGATAGTATATGTAGGGATTCAAATGGAACCAGTGGAGGTCTTGATGACCTATCCTTCCATGGAGATAATTTATAATAGGAATTGAAACAATTCTTGGAGATTGAGACTAGGGAAGACCTAGTTAGTTTGTGATGCAAAATGGAGTAGTTTTGATCAGTACTATTGGTTTACACTAGGTGAAAGGTTAGGATCTTGTGTCAAGATACCTAAGGAGAGTAGGGTTGAGAATAGAACCCTACTAGGTCATTGAATTGACCTAAGAAGACCCTAGAGGAGAATAGGGTAGAGATCAAGCTTAGGTGTGTTACATCAGAGTGGTATCAGAGCCCCAAAATATTTGGGATTGTATATGTCAGAGGTGGAATCTTGTGGCTCCACATACATGGTTAAAAATGTAGAGTTGTCTAGGGACATGGATGAGAAAAAGGAGAGGAATAGACTCCTTGAAGAGTCCCTAGCAGAGATGAATCAAAAACTACAAGAAGTAGTGGATCTAAGAGACCAAGGTAGAGAAGGTGAAACAAGTGATAGAGGGAAGAAGAAGGTTGAAGAGGATGATATTATCCCTAAACTAGACCCTATGATGGAGTAGGAACCATTCTTGAAAGCCATCAAGGCATTGGGTGGTAAATCCTTAGAAGGCATCCCATTGTTTAGTGGGAAAATGGACATTGAAACTGTGTTGGAGTGGATTGAAGGGATGGAGAATCACTTCGAGTGTGAAGGCATAACAGATGCACAAAAGGTTAAGGTGGATAAGTCAAGGCTTATGGGATTATCCCTAACATGGTGGAAATATCTGCAAGATGAAAGAGTCAGACTTTGGAAGCAAACTATAGCAAATTGGCAAGCAATGGTAAATAAGCTGAAAGAGAACTTTTTACCAGAAGACTATGAGATCCAACTCCATAGAAGGAGACAAGGATTGAAGCAGAAAGATATGGATGTAGCCTCCTATATAGAGGAGTTTCAAAGACTCTGTCTTAGGTCAAAGAAATAAGAAGAAGAGCTAATCAGAGTGGCTAGGTATCTAGGTGGATTGAAGTGGAACATCCAAGAAGAGATTAGCTTGTGGACCCCCACTACCGTTCAGAGATGTCAATAGCTGGCTCTGAAGGTTGAAGAGAAGAATAGCAAGAAGAGTGACTCTAATCTAAAGGGTAGAGGTAGAGGGAGAGACCAAAGAGTACAGAGAGGAGGTTACCAAGGTAGGAGCAGTGAACAAAGAAATCAAGGTGAAAATAGATTGATAGAGCACACCAATGAATCCACACCAAGAGGTGGTTATGGCAGAAGTAGAGGTAATCAGAGTGGATCCAATAGGGGAAGAGGAGGTAGAGGAAACTCCTATTTTGAAAATATGAAGTGCTACAATTATGGGCAGATTGGTCATCCAGCATATAGGTGTCCTGACAAACCTACTACATCTAATAGTGACAAGAGAGTAGCTTATGTTCAAGAAGACACTTCTAGTGTCAATGCACCTAATGTTGATCATATAGACTCTGAGATGGGTGAGAATATGATGTTTAGAAGGGTATTAATCAGGCAGCCAGTGAAGGATGAGCCTAAGCAAAGGAGGGCATTGTTTAGGATCAGATGTAAGATCCTTGGAAAAGTCTGCAAGGTGATAGTAGACTTTGGATCTACTGATAATATCATATCAGAGGAGGCAGTTACTAAGTTGAAATTAACCAAGATACCCCATGTGAACCCTTACAAGGTGACTTGGCTTAATAGGGGACAAAGTGTGTTAGTAAATGAGCAAACATGGGTAGATTTCTCTATAGCAGGCTGCAAGGATAAGTTACTTTGTAACATCCTCCCAATGGATGCTTGCCACTTATTGTTAGGAAGACCCTGGAAATATGATAGAGAGGTAGTGTATCATGGAAAGGATAATTCCATATCATTTAAGAAGAATGGAAAGAAATTTAAAATACAATCTTTGTTGGAGGATGAAGAGTCATAGTCTAAGACTCCAACTGTGTTATTTTGCAGTGGAAAGGAGTTTGTAAGAGACATTAAGGAAGAGGCAAATGCAGGGTATGCCATTTTGTTAAAGCCCAATGAGGAAGAGAAGATAGTTAAGGAGATAGTACCCAAGGAGATTCAGACTCTACTTGACAAATACAGTGACATAGTCAGTGATGGGACTCCTACAAAATTGCCTCCTAAAAGGGTGATTAGTCATCAAATTAACTTCATACCTGGTGCCTCCTTGCCTAATAAAGCAGCTTATAAGCTAACCCCTGATCAAAATTTAGAGGTAGTTAGACAAGTCCAAGAATTATTGGACCAAGGCTTGATTAAAAATAGTATCAACCCATGTGTAGTCCCTGTGGTGTTAGCATCAAAGAAAGGTGGAAAATGGAGGCTATGTACTGATTCAAGGGCAATTAACAAAATCACCATAAAATACAAGTTCCCAATACCCAGGATAGAGGACCTTATGGATTGTCTTGGAGGGGCAATGTACTTTACCAAAGTGGATTTGAAAAGTGGTTACCATTAGATAAGGGTTAAGGAGGGAGATGAGTGGAAGACAACATTCAAAACAACTGATGGGTTGTATGAATGGCTTGTGATGCCATTTGGCCTCACCAATGCTCCCAACACATTCATGAGGCTCATGAATGAAGTGCTTAAGTAATTCATAGGTAAGTTTATAGTGGTCTATCTTGATGACATATTGATCTATAGCAGAACAAAGGAAGATCATATTAAGCATGTTGAATCAGTGTTGAAGAAGTTACATGAAGAGAAACTAGCCATTAATTTGGAAAAGTGTGAGTTTCTCAAGCAAGAGCTTGTGTACTTGGGATTTGTGGTATCCAAGGGATCTTTGAAGATGGACCAAGACAAGGTGTCAGCTATACTGAACACCACCTACATCACCAACTGAGGTAAGAAGTTTCCATGGTCTAGCTCAATTTTATAGGAAGTTCATTAGGAATTTCAGTGGTATATGTGCACCATTGTTGGAAACTATTAAGGGTGGAAGTAAGGATAAGTTTAGATGGAACTTAGAAGCTGGGAAGTCATTTGAGATGTTGAA